>JAENPR010003004.1:0-23138 GCA_018135685.1 Themeda triandra | reverse complement strand
AGTATTTACTTTTAGTACTTACTTAGTGCAATACTATTCTAGTAGTAGTGTTGTAGTGTTCTAGTCTGTCTTGTAGTAGTTGTAGACTAGATAAGTTGGTCTTGTCTACTTGGCTATTTTCTTCGCTGGTAATATGGTGCTTGGGCTAGGTCGTATACTTAGTCTGAGTAGTGGGAGTTAGCGTAAGCGTGGTTCTTAGGCTAAAACCTACCTTTGAATGTCACCACTCGTTCTGACGTATAATAGTGGGTGACGGTGAGCGTGACAGGCCTGCGCTTCTCATTAGGTTCTATTTGTGTCGGGTTTGGTTGATAGGGCATCCATAAGCCAAAGGTCCACTTGAGTAGGGGTTTTGCCTCCTACTGCAGTCGACTTCCCCAGCAGCTAAGCAGTTAAGGTTAGCGATTTTAGTGTGTGTCCACTACTAGATTAGATTAGTTCACAGGAGTAGAGTTAGAGTCATAGGAGTCTCTTCTCACTCGTTGTCCTCCCACCTAGCTACGCTGCACTAGTTATCTTAGAGTTATCCAGAACCACATCACCCTTCCTCTACCAGTTCGTTTATCCTCACTACACTAGTTGAGCCTATTTGAGGTAGGACTCCTCTTCTTACTACCATCTCTAGCACGCTTTCCCTTGGGTACGATATAAACCTTGGAATACTCATCCTAGGGAAGTGCTACATCGGTCTCTGTGCGCTTGCAGAGTTACCATTTGGTACATCTTACGACATCGCTAGAGCTTAGCTTTGTTTAGTATTTCTAGAGCCATTGCCTGAGGAGGACTTGTGACACCCTCTCTCTAGTGATAGTTCAGGCTTGTAATTAAGCATTGCTATCAGGTGCCACCATTGACAATTCATATCTACTTTAGTCAGTGTGCGTTAAGGTTTGCCAACAAGCATTTCTGGTGCCGTTGCCGGGGAAAGCATAGCCTGGAAACTCGTAGTAAGAACGAATACGGTAAAATATCATCAATGTGAAATCAACTAGTTGTAGGAAGTTTACCCCTGCCTGTGTTTCTCTTCATTGTGAAGCCAGGTAGTGTATGCGTGATTTCCAGTTCAAGGCAACCGTAGTAGCCAATTCTGAGATATCTCAAAGGCAGTCTAGACCTCTTCTAGTCTACCATTGGAGATCTAGCTCACACTTGGATTTACTCAAGGAAGGAAGCTCAGCACCAAGAATCAGAATGCCGATCGTCAGCAAGGCCATCGCCGACTTCTCGTCTCCATCAGCAACCCAGATCTCATTGGGACCACAAGTGGAGATTGGAGATGTTGACTTTGAGATCCAGCCATCACTGATTCGTATGGTGCAAGCTAATACATTCAGTGGGAAGCCACACGAGGATGTGAACGCACACCTTCAGAACTTTCTGGAAGTGTGTGACACCATTGCCATCAAAGGAATCACAGCAGGAGCCATCCGTCATCGCTTATTCTCATTCTCTCTCGTTTGGAAAGGTGAAACAATGGTTCTATGCTCTTCCAGAAGATGTTGACACATGGAACAAGTGTGCCACAGCATTCCTCACCAAGTTCTTCCCAATGGGCAAGACATCGCCCCGGGCAAGAATCTCAAGCTTCCACCCGGCGAAGCGGTAAGAGACTATTCCCGAAGCATGGGAACGTCCGGAGTACATTTAGGAACGCCCCCATCATGGACTTAAGGAATGGCTCTTGATCCAAGGTTTCTACCATGGGCTAACACCAGATGCCCGTAGTCACCTAGATGCCGCTGCAAGAGGATCGTTCACATCTCTCAATGTCACTCAAGCAAAGAAGCTCATTGAGAACATTGTGACAAATCAAGAGTGGAATGATGAACGTCCTAAACCCAAGAAGAGAGGCACCCACACCATCGAGGAGGTAAATGCCATCTCTCAAAAGATGGAACTCTTGATGAAGAAAGTAGAAGAAAGATCCAACTTCAAGAAAGATCGAGAGGCCATCCAACAATACGCCTCAGCACATGCCATTGAAACAATCCAAAGGTGCGAGGTGCAGGAAGAAACTCCAGAGGTCGTCTCCGCATTCAACAATGGGCAACCACAACAAAGCGGACCGAATCCATGCCTCCAAGGCCAAGGTAATGTTCAAAAATCCAGCTGGCCTACACTTAGAGATCTTGTCATCAATCAGGCAAAAATTAATGAAAGCATGAATAAAAAGTTGCTAGCATATGACAAGACTCTTGAATTACTAACTTCTAAAATGGAATCTCTAGCTTCTTCTCGTTAAAGAGCAACAAAGCTTCAACAAAATCTTAGAGTCGCAAATTGCTTTCGATTGCTGCCTCTATTTCATCTCACAATCTTGCCATTCTTCAAATCTTGTGACCACGAGAGGGTAAGACCACTGTGAGCCACCATATCCTAACATGACCAGGAAACCTGCAAGAAAGGACAAGGAGGATGAAGAAGACAAGGTAGAAGAAGTAGAGCCTCCATCAAAAGAAGAAAGTACCAAGTTCAACGGGAAATTGGCACCGCATGAATTCTACGATACGAACCTCTTGATGCCATTCCCTAGGACAAGGACTCAAAAGACCAACGAACAATTCGGCAAATTTGTTGAGGTAATTCATCAATTATATGTCAATATTCCATTACTTGATGCTATGCAGGTTCCAACCTATGCGAAGTACTTGAAAGACATCCTCAACAACAAGAAACCGCTACCTAAAACCGAGGTAATCAAACTAACAGAAGAGTGTAGCGAAGTCATACTTAACCAATACCCGGAGAAGAAGAAGGATCCAGGGTGTCCCACCATTGACTGCTCCATCGGGACATAACACTTCGAGCATGCACTGTGCGACTTGGGAGCAAGTGTCAGTGTCATGCCAAAGGTAGTCTTTGACAAATTGAATTATACTACCTTGTCCCCTACGTCAATATATTTGCAGCTAGCGGATCAGTCGATTCGCCATCCAGCAGGAGTAGCTGAAAACATCCCTGTCAAGATACGCGATTTCCTCGTCCCCGTGGATTTCGTAGTACTTGACATGGAAGTTGACAAGAAGGTCCCCCTCATCCTCGATTCGCCATTCCTCAGCACTGCCAAGGCACATATTGATGTCGGAGCCGGAGAAATTCAATTCACTATCGGTCCTGTATCAGCCGCTGCTGCCAATGTTCAGGTAGCCGCTGCCGCCGCCGTATCCTGCCGCTATCGGTCCGTTCGGGGTGCCACCGCTGTATGCCGCCGTCCCGTACCCACCGTATTTCGGGCACTCGATGCCCGCCGCCGTCCACGCGGTGCAGCTGCAGTCGGTGACGGCGGCCAACTTCACCGCCGAGCTTGACCGGATCAGTTCCCTACTCCCGAGATACCCCTACGCCGTCGTCGACACCGAGTACCCCGGCACCGTGCACCACCCACCCGCGGGGCTCCGCGACAGCGACCTGAGCCCCGACGAGCGGTACGCGCTGGTGAAGGCGAACGTGGACGAGCTCCCCATCGTGCAGCTCGGCATCACGCTCTGCGACGCGCACGGCAACCTACCCTGCGTCCCCGACTACTGCTACGGCTACGGCTACGGCTACCACCACGGCGGCGGCTACGCCGAGCACGCGTGGGAGGTGGACTTCTCGGACTTCGACGTCGGCCGCGACCGCCACGCGGCGCAGTCCGTGGCGGTTCCTCCGGTCGCAGGGCATCGACTTCGACGCGGCGCGCGCGCGCAGCGTCAGCTCGGCGGCGTTCGGGACGAAACTCGCCGAGGTCCTGCAGCGCGGCAGTGCCCGGAACAGGAACGTCGAGCTGACGTGGGTGGCGTTCGGCGGCGCCTACGACCTGGTGTACCTCGTCAAGATGCTCGGCGGGGGCGAGCCATTGCCGGAGACGAGGCAGGAGTTCATGGCGCGCGTGAAGGAGCTCCTCGGCGGCAAGGTGTTCGACGCCAAGTTCATGGCGGAGAACTGCGGCCGCGCGGACCTGCGCGGCGTCGGGCTCAGAAGCGTCGCGGCCAACCTCGGCGCGGCGATGCCCGCCGCGGACATGCAGCCGTGGCTCGCCGGCACCAAGAGCGTCACCGCCTACCGCATCCATACCATCTTGAGATTGCACGTCCTCTCGCACGATGCTGCTGCTGGCTTCGAGGGAGTAATCGACGGGATACAGTGATTTTTAGTTTTTAGATTCTTTTGTGTATACAAGCAGGGAAACAAAAAAAAGAGAAAAAACAAAAAAAAAAAGAGAAAAGAGAAAAACACAAAAAAAAAAAAATAGAAAGGAGACAAAACAAAAAAAAAATCTTTATAGGCTGGTACTACATTTTTTTAAGTTTTTATAATCAGGGTATGACTTTTTTTACTCCGATATATTGGTAATAAAAATTAGGTTTATTTGTTTGTGCAATAGTTATAATGTAATGCAATTTACTGAAGAATTATTGGGTGTGGACTGTGGTAACATTTTTTTTTTCTACTTTCCACCCTTTCCATGTGCTACGTATCTGCCTATATATATGTTCATCTATCTTCCGGGTACACCAAATTCGATGGCTAGCTAGTTTCCTTTATTTGTTGCATATATGTACATGTACTACATATGTACTGATGTCCATGTGACACCAACTGCTAGTAATTTTTTTTTTAAGAAAAGACAACAAGTGTGCAGCTGCTCCCCCCCCCCCTCCTCCGAGCGCTCCCCAACGGGCGACTCGGGGCTCCCGCCGGCGGCGCCTAGCGCCCTCCCTCGCCGCACGCCGGCCTTCGCCGCCGCCGTCCCCTATGCGGCGGCGGCAGCCCGCACAACCGGTGCCGTCGCGCCCGCGAAACCCCCCAAGATCTCCTCCTCCCCCCGTCCCAACTCCTACCTCCTACACCGGCAAGGTCACCGGCCGGCGGCCAGTTCCCGGCCTCCTCACGACCGGATCCACGCTTCGGGCGGCGGTCCTCGACGCTGGGCGAGGTGGCGGCTCAGGGGCCGGTCCGGTGCGGGGGCTCCCCTACCTCCACTGGCGGCTCCCCTACCTCCGCGGGCGGGGGCTGCTGCCTCCTCTCCCGGTGATGGACGGCGGCGACAGGCCAGATCCTGCGTCCTGTGGGCCCGATCTGTGGATCCACAGGTCGGATCTAGCCCCTCCATGATGTGGTGTGGTGTCCTGCTCCGGCGGCGACCTGTGGACGGCGTGCTCTGCGTCGGCGGTTTGGGCGGCTATGGTGGGCTTGCGCTGCTCAGGCCGCCGGGAACGGAGCCGGCCCATGGCCGGGCGCGTCTGCCTAGCAGCTGCTGGGCCAGCTGCGCCCAGATCTGGTGGCTAGTGGCGCCGGCGGTTGCCTGGAGCTGTTGCCTACCGGTGGGTGGCGTGCTGCAGCGGGGCTCGTGGGTCTTGGTGATTTACAATGGTTGCATTGAGTCCGGGCGAAAGCCCAGCCGGGTTTCTGAAACCGGGCGGACGACGGTGACGCCCCGGGTGCCACAAACCTCCCTGGAGGCGTCGTCATTGAATCTCATGCTTCTGCTTCAACATCGCCGATTTCTGGGCGAAAGCCCTGCCTTAGAGGCCTCTAAGGCCAGCGATGACGGCGTCCAGGGTCATGCCCTACGGCGTCGCTTCCTTCCTGAAGGCGTCGCTGCAGAAACCTACTATGGCTCGCTGCTTGCCTCCCAGGTCGACGCCATCCATCCCCGTCATTGGCTCCTGCTGGCGTTCCTTGTTGTGCCTGTTCGTGCTTTCTTTTGCTCGCTTAGGTCTGTTCTACATCTTATGACCTCGCCGTCGTCGTCCCTATCTGACGGATGCTTTGCCGTCGTCGTCTTGGCCATTTGGACCCCTCTTTGGTAGACGCTTTGCTGCCGAGAGCGTGTGGACCCTGAGCTTGGCCGTCGTGGTTGCTTGGTTTGTTGGCGGATGCTTTGCCGCTTGGTTCGTTGGCGGATGCTTTGCCACCTGGCTCGTCTTACTTGGGTGGATGCTTTGCCACCGTGGCTTGGTCTCTCTTGTAGGCAACCTCGGCGTTTCATTCTTCTATGCAGGCACAGTTAGGTTATAGGTGTTGTGGGCTGTCGCTCCTTCCTTCTTTTTTCAGTTCATGTATCCTTGTCCGCGGTGTGTTTGGCTGGGGCTGCTCGCCACCATCAACTATCGCTTATGTTGTAGGTTTATTGACCATTCCTGCCCTCTTAATGAAATACAGGCATATATGCCTGCTCGCGATAAAAGAAAAGACAATGAAAGCTTTGCCGATTTTTATTAGACGATTAAAGGAAAAACAAAACGAAATAATACAAACACTACTACAACGACGACGTCTGCGCTACCAGGTGCACAGGTAACAACACTACATGCTCCTACTACTGCAACCTGGCCGTCGAGACCACTCCAGCTGAAAAGATAGTGCTAGTAATTTTAAAATAGTTATTTTTATCTATCTTATAAAAGTAAATTCCTATTACTATAGCTATCTTATCCTAGCATGCTATTCACATTAGCTTCGACTAGCATGTGATTTACATTACCCACTAATATTAACTTATGATAATCGGTCCTTTATACGACTTATATTAAGTCAGGACAATCATCGTAAAAGCAAATTCCAATAGCATATCTATCACTTCATCCAAACTATTCATGTCAACGTCCACTGATATCTAAGGATATAGTTATATGAACGTTTATTTTGGAGGTTCCATATTTTTTCAGTTTGATTTTTTCTAGAATTTTTATACAAACTATCCCCCGTTTTATTTTTTGGTTCAATGTATTTTTTCTGCTGATAATTTTTTTTAGTTAGTATTTTTTCTAAATGTTGAGTCCAATTTTTTTGTTGGCTCAACATTTTATTTCTCTAGCGATAAAATAAGCTTTTGTTCAATAAACACTTTTTCTTCAACCACATTTTATCTTTACAACAGTATCTTTGCAAATTATTGGTACAAATATATTAGTATTAGCATATAAAGATTGAACACGAGACAGAATTTAACGTGGAAAACAGTTGCATGTTAAAAAACATGGGCGCCAAAGCAGGAGTTGGTGGCCAAATTAAGCCTACGCGTGCTTCACATGACAGAATATTAATTATCACTCTCGATACAACATGAGTCCCAGAGCATAATGAGCCTGAGCCGAACAGGACAAATTAAATAACATATGTATACATACATACATACATACATACATACATACATACATACATACATACATACATACATACAATATACAATATACAATGTACTTGAAGAGTGTCGTTTTAAACTTGTAAACGTTACACTTCGGTTTGGACTCATTTTCATAGATACACAGTACAATAGTTTCAAGGATGATATAATTTTACTGAATACAAATCTTTCGTATATAATTGGTTGTCATCAAATTTGTGTTTTTATTATGCTTTCCAATCATAAAACCATCAAAAGATATACAAAACATATATTATCTTTTGATTGGTTGATTTGTGTTTCTAGATAACACCGTAGCGTTAACACGGCCAAAATAGTGCTCAGATATAGTCCGATACTAGTAGCATTTGTAAGCATTTTTTTTTTTTTTGAGCAGGAAGGTGGCACGCACCTGTTGCCTTTTTTGGCCCAGAAGCAATTAAGGAAAAAGGCCTGGCCCAGATTTCCAGTATTTTGTGTTCATTTTTAATATTTTAATTACCTATAGTTTTAAAATGAATGGCTGAGATTTGTATGAGATCCTCGTATGGGCAATGTCTTAAGTAACAACCCCACGATGATGCTATGCATTGCAAAGGCTAGCTCTATTATTCTACTTTCTAAGTATAAAATAGTGTCCTTAGACAACATGACATATACAATGCAGTAGCTGATCAGTTCATTGATCACGCAGCCAATATAATAATAATATAGTTGAACCACTAACTAATATAGTTGTCAGAAAAAATAAATAATTACGTAGGTACTGTACTCCATTATTATACAGCGAGTAGGCACGGAGATCTATCTATACTAGTATAATGCCCGTGCTAACGCAACGGTTTTATTCTAGGAATCAAATAAAAATAACCAAACGACGACATTTTTCAATAGTTCAAGTCACACACAATTACATATAACCATGTATATTATCTAGAATACACTCATCTATAACAAAGGCACAATAAAGTGATGTCTGACGTAAGAAGGGTTCCTGCTCCTCCAAACACACAGAAGTGCTTGTCCTACGGCTCTGGTGCCAAATCCGCACGCTTCTTCGTCGGAGTAGTAATTCGTGGCTTCATGTCCGCGTAAGAAGAGTTCCTGCTCCTACAAACACGCAAAAGTGCTTTTCATATGGCTCCGGTGCCGAATTTGTTGGTGGAGCTAGAGACAGAACGCCACCAAACAGGCTGAAAGTATTTGAGCACATTTCCACATTCATATATCAGCGTAATACTCCAGTCCATAGCTAGGAATACTCCAGTTCATAGCTAGGAAGAGAACATCATAATTCAGTCACATATGAGGTTCAGCATGGATTAAATGGTTAATAGAAATCAGCAAGGCTATTTAAGGTTGAAAGTTTCGGTGGCATTTGGATTATATTGCTATATGGATATCAACAATGCTTATGTTTATTATTATCAACATATAAATTTTGAAGAGATACATAGGGGAACCTCTAACCAAAATACAAAACATGTTAAATTGTTTTGAGCAAGGCAATCACTGTGCTGGAAAGAAAGAATTTCCCCAGATGTTTCCTAAACCTCTTACTCAAGAAAATCAGACAAACCTAGAGATGATGCCATTCCAATCAACTACACATGTTTATTGGGTGAGTAGTTTTATCCCCAGGTGCGGTGGAAAAAACTGCCTATTTTTATAATCTGATGCCTTCCTTCTTGCTCCATGAGTTTTATCTTAGATTCAAATGGACGTTGCGTATTTATTGACACAAACAGTCGCCTATGACACTACAGATCTGATAACAGAACAGATAATTAGCCATTAACCATCACTACTATACTACTACAAATACTACAGTAGATGAATTAAATTAAAGCATTAGTCTTGCTCGTTTTGATTCATCATTTTACTTCATTTTACTTAAAAATAGTGCGCCATGATCTCCATCTCAGCGTCAAGGCTAGTGGACTCACAGAGATGCCTGGGTGCCTGGAGGTTTATGCTCTGAACACCAGACCTCGAGTACGCGCACCGCAGATGGCCATCTACTTGTGTAGCTGAGCAGACTGCGCTAAGTAGACAGGCTGTCCATGGTACAGAAGCTTGACCCAGCAATCAGTTTGATCTTGACAAAGTCGTTTGAAGACAAACTTTCTGAAATTCTGCATAATGTTCAGAAGAGAATTTCTGTTAGACTATTACTACTACATAGTAGATCATAAGGAATCAACAGTTAATAGAAATAAACAATAATATTACATACACATGTTTTTCATTTGAGCCTTGATCCGGTATCCTGTTTGGTAGAAGAGTAATCACAAATGAAGATCCCTAACAGTTGATAGAAATAAAAATTATATCAAACACTCACGTTTTTCAATTGAGCCGTGATCCAGATTTTTTTTTTTTGGTATTCCAGTGCATATACCTGATTAACAAGTGCCTTACGGTCCCAACGCACAGCATCACGTGCATCTATCTGCACTGCATATTTCAAACCAAAATAATTATTACCAGTGTACAGATCAATTTCACTTTTAAATAAAAAAAGATATATGAAATGTTAACCTGACAGAGAGTGGCAGTTGTGCAATCCTTTTCAGAAGCAATGGTTTCAGGCCACAAGAAAGTGATACATAGTATGCTATATTTAGGACCAGCCCCTAGCTGAAATGGCTTCTCATAGAGGCAGAAAGTAAATTTAGTTCTCAAGGATCAGAAAGGTCGATGAAACAACATATTTGGAAAACGATCAAACATACACTTAAAAATAACAGAACTTAGAAATCAGACCATCGTATATTTGGAAAACGATCAAACATACACTTATTTTGATGCCTTTGAGAGAACACATATAGATAGCCAGCAGTTCAAGATGTGACAATGACTCACAATGGAATCCTGGCATCTCCAGCAGAATCAATCAATAGCAAGAACAGTAGGGGCAACCCCTCCTCATCTCATCATAAAAAACAATCAATAATGAGAACTGCTGTAGCATCTTCTCCAAAAGAAACAACACAGAAATGCAATTAAGGTCATTATTAGTGAAAACGTGAGATCTGTAAATACTCTTCCATCCGTGAAAACGTAATATTGGTACAACAAGTTGAATGTTCAGAACTCGAAACAAAAAGCAAGAGAAATTCAGATACCATTTCTCTCCAAGTAACATCGAACTACAGCATTTTTTTTCTCGAAAACATCTCACTACCTCATTTAGCTGTGAGAGAATGTCTGCAAGCGCCTCTCAACAGCTCTGCAACAAGTTGATTGATGACATTCTTGTTAAGGGTAGTAGGATGAAATCTGTATTTCATTAATATGCATTACTGTTTCACATCATTAGTGCATTCGTGCTCTAAATGAGATGTTTCTCCTCTCCATAAAAGAACAATTGGAGATATACTTATTTGTTATTTGAAACGAAGGACAGAGTGTGCAGGCAGGGTATTTGGAGAATGGATCTGGGCACATACCATTGGATTCCTGGAGGATGGGTGCACCAGCTCATCTCGCTTGGGATTCCTGGCGGAGGAGGGCAGCAGCTCGTCGCAGATTCGTTGAGGGTAGTAGGGGGCAGCGTATCGTCCTGTTCGACCTACTGCACAACAGCTGTAGCCATATGCCTGCGCAAGCTGGCGAGAATCAAAACTTCAGGTTTGGGGATGGGGCCGGTGTGTGTGCAGGAAGGTACCTGCCATGGACGACGGAACTTGGGGGCGTCGATGTGGAGGCGGCGTGGGCGGGAGGAGCGCGCTTAACGATGAAGTCCTCGCCGCCGGCGTTCAGGCATCTGCTCCGAGAAAGCAGGAAAGGGAGCTGCTGGCCAGGGTAGTGCCGCCGTCCTTTGCCACACCATCGCAGCCAGGCGTCGTGCACCCGCGGCCGACAGCCCCGCGCACGCGCTCGCCCGAAGTCCAGGCGCCGTGCACCCGCGGCCGACAACCCCTTGTGTGCCGCTCCCTCGTGTGCGCTCCCCCGTGGTCCGCCTTTGCTCTCGGCGGCTGGAGACCCCGCGATGTTCGACTCCCATGGCGGCGGCAGCTCTCTGGTGCTAGGCGGGGTTTTTTTTAGAAAACAGGCCAAAGGCCCCGCTTTGTATTGAAAGCAGAGTGTTTTCGCTGGGGTTAGCAGCTTATACATGAAAGTTCAAAAGCTTAAGAGCTAAAAAAGGACTACCCTCCAAAGCTCACTAAGCCCTCCCTCATCAGCTAAACAACCTCCCAAAACTTAACAGGTTCAAAAGGCACACAGGCCCGAAACAGAAAAAACTTCAGCAACACACTAGTCGAGCACTCCTATTACAGATAGTTTTCTCTCCTTGGGAAAAACTCCTTCCCTCAAGCGATTAGCTTCTGCCTCTTTGCTCCAAGAGCACCGAAAGCTTGTCCATCATCTTCAAGCACTAGCTTCTTTCCTTGGCTGTAAGGAGCACACTCCATTTCTGCATACAAACCAAACATCGGTGTATCACAACATCAGTACCTGCAATCACTCTATTCTGAAAAACAAAGTCATTTCTTATGAGCCAGAGGCTCCAGGTTGCACAAGCCAGCACAAAATAACAAAATAATAGGAGAAAATAGGAGAGGTAGGGGAATCGAACCGCGTCCGGCTTGGGCGTGGAGCGATGAAAGTGCAGGCATTGCGCGTGGGGTGAGGACGAGGAGATTTGATACACTCGATCTGGACCTTTGATTGTGTCATGAGTAAAGAGAGAGAAAGCTGATAATAGATCTGGACGGTTCGTTTCAAAGATGTTGATTTCGTGGGTACATTTTCTGGGGTGGATTTAGAGAAGCCCTCTCAGCGGGGGGACGATTTGTTGGGTGGACGTAGCTATGAAATAATGGTGTATTAGTAGGGTAGATACAGGTACCTCCCTTGGCCATGGAAACCAAAACCACCGTTTGGATCTTGTCCCTCGCTCCACGAAAAACAGCCAGTGATATATAGATGGCGGAGACGACGGACGCCAACAAGCTCCGGTTCATCGAGGAGTTGACCGCCGACGTGGACGCCGTGCAGCAGCGCGTGCTGGCGGAGATCCTAGGCCGCAATGCCGACGCCGAGTACCTCGCGACGAGGTGAGGCCTGGACGGCGCCACCGACCGCGCCACCTTCCGGGCCAAGGTGCCCATGGTGACCTATGAGGACCTACGGCCGTACATCCTGCGCATCGCCCACGGGGACCGCTCGCCCATCCTGTCCGGGTCCGGCCACCCAGTCTCCGAGTTCTTCACCAGCACCGACACCTCCGGCGGCGAGCCCAAGCTGATTCCCACCGTGGAGGACGAGCACGACCGCCACAACCGACAGCGCAGCCTCGCCCGGGCAGTCATCAATCAGTAAGCACTAATTAATTAAGAAGAGTCAGCAGCCACAGATCGATAAGATTAAGATATGATGGTGCATGACATGATGGATTGCAGGTACGTGCCTGGGCTCGACCAGGGCAGCGGTCTCTACTTCCATTTCGTCAGGTCGGAGACGACGACACGCCGGGTGGCCTGCCAGCGCGCACCATCCTCACGAGCATTTTCAGGAGCGACCACCTGAAGAAGGTCCCATACGACCCCCAGCGTGGCAACACGAGCCCGGCAGCGGCCGTCCTCTGCGAGGACGCGTTCCAGAGCATGTACGCGCAGATGTTGTGCGGCCTGTGCCACCGCCTCGACGTGCTGCGCGTCGGCGCCGTGTTCGCCTCCGGCCTCCTCCGCGCTATCCGCTTCTTCCAGCGGAACTGGGCGCAGCTCGCCGCAGACATCGACGCCGGCACGCTCACCGACCGCGTCACTGACCCCTCGGTGCGTCACGCGGTCGCCGGCGTCCTCCTACAGCCAGACCCCGAGCTCGCGCAATTCATTCGTTCCGAGGGCTCCAGGGGCGACGCGGCTGCAATCATCCGGCGCCTCTGGCCAAACACCAGGTACATCGACGCCGCAATCACGGGCTCCATGGCGCAGTACGTCCCAGCCCTGAATTACTACGGCGGCGGCCTCCCGATCGTCTCCGCCACGTACGTGTGCTCCGACTCCGAGTGCAGAATCGGCCTCAACCTCTGGCCCATGTGCGACCCGTCCGAGGTGTCCTACACCATCATGCCCAACACGGCCTACTTCGAGTTCCTCCCCATGGACGCCGGCGCCACGGCGAGCCAGCTCGTGGAGCTCGCCCACGTGGAGGCCGGCCGGGAGTACGAGCTGGTGGTGACCACGTACCCCGGGCTGTGCCGGTACCGCGTCGGCGACGTCCTCCGCGTGACGGGGTTGCGGCGCCCGAGTTCCGCTTCGTGCGCCGCAACAACGTGGTGCTGTCCGTCGACATCGACAAGACCAACGAGGCGGAGCTGCAGCGCGCGGTGGAGCGAGCGTCGGCCGCGCTGCTCCGCCAAAGCGGCGCCTCCGTGGCGGACTACACCGCCCGGACGTGCGCCGAGACCGTGCCGGGGCACTACGTCATCTACTGGGAGCTGCAGCAGCTGCACGGCGCCGACTCCACGGACGTCGTGGTCGTCGACGGCAACGTGCTGGACCGGTGCTGCCTGGAGATGGAGGAGGCCCTGAGCTCGGTGTACAGGCAGAATCGGGTGGCGCACGGCTCCGTTGGGCCGCTGGAGATCCGGGTGGTCCGGCCGGGCACCTTCGAGGAGCTCGCCGACTGAAACATCCTCAATTTTCCATGAAGGGAAATCTCGCAGAATGATATATATCAGTCGATAATCAATCCCATACATCGAATTATAAATCTAAAAAGTACAAGTACAGGGGTTTACATAGATAATTACAACGCCGCAAGGCGAAATCAAAGTATTTCTACCATCCAGAACAGCTTGAGAAGGCGGAAGTAATGCGGAAGCAACTCCAAACTCCAACTTGAGCGTAGGCACGAGACCTTCTAATCCTTTCGTCAACTCTGAGAAGCAGGAAAATCTGCACACCGCGCATGTGTGCAGGCCATGGTCAGCACCGAATGAGCTTTAGTGGAAAAGAGAAAATAAAGGGGTCTGACGATCCTATAATTTGGCTGTGGTTTGCATCCTAGCGCATGCGAAGTAGCAGTAAATAGTAGTAATATAGTCAAGTTTAACACATTCCCATTCCCACACACATATCCATCCATCATCTCATCCATCCCAAATCCATCCTCACACCTCCATCACCACATCGCACACTCAGGTCGGTAGACCAACTCCCTCTTGGTCTGTCTCAGCGGCCCGTAGCCCACAACCAGGCTCACGGCCGGAAAGCTCGGGGAAGATAGAACACTTCTCTCCTATCTAGTGAAGTAGAACACAGGACAGGTCCATAGCTGACAAGTCAGCATATGTATCGATCGATCAACCAAGAACACTCTGCAGAGGTTTCACACACCACAAGATAGCCATCTTCGACAGGGCCCTGTCTAGGCTGATTCCGGGTGCTTGCTATAATAGAACGATGCCACCCTACCTTTCAGCTCTGGAACGCCCCAAGTACCTCTGGGGTGGCTGAAACTGTGAAGTCATGACCTCGTGTCACGTTTCGTACCTCATGATCGTCTCGGAAGGGTGTGAGTCAGCGACACCCGTACCTCCCTACACTTCTCGCCTAGCAGTAGTGGCATCGCGCTACTAAGCAGTCCAGCCGTCTCCCCATCACAAGGAACGTGTGGTCTGTAAAGGAGTCCTGAGAAAACTGAGTACTAGTAAGTCCTTAGGGATTCCAAGCCGGGATGTCTCCATCAGGGTTACTGTTCGGGTTCCAACGCACCACGTGCCACCACAGCACTCTCTCCCTGAGCGGCCCACGACAAGCTCACACTCAGGGTTTCCCCGTCCATAGGTTTACCCGCCACGTAACTCGCACAGAATGTCCACCATCCCCGGCATGACTCGCTCTACAAGCTCGTCGTATATCCCGGCTCGGTCGACTCGACCCTCACCCTTCACGCACCCAAGTCACGCTCACGTAACCACCGATCCTCACCAAGTCTACCAAGGTCAAGGCCCCAAGCCAAAACCATTCCCGGGGTTCACCACCCGCATCACATCACGGATACAATGCGAAGTGGGGTATAATAAGTATGGTGATATAAAGTGCAAGCAAGCAGAAGGGCAGTAATAATAATAAGTGCGAGCGCAAAGCGGGTAACATAGTGAAGGGTTTTCAATCAAGGGTATAAATGGCTCATGCAATAGCATGCATCAATATACAAGCAAAGGAATAAATATAAAGCGCTAGCAATTCTATTAATTATGTAATGTCTAATAAGATTCTCTAAAAGAAGGTGCTGCCATGACACCTGCGATGTCGAGGAAGTAGTGGTACGAATCCGGTGGTAGTGGTACAAGTCCGTCTGTAGTGGTACAAGTCCTCCTCCGTAGTCATTCAGCAGGATCACCCCCTTGAGTTCGTAGTCTCCATCCTCAGATCGTTCCTCTCTCGAATCAACTCTGAAACCGAAACGTAATAGTCGCGTTAGCGACTCTATAGAAGCCACAAAGAAGCAAATCAAATATAGAAGAACCAAATGCACTCAAACATAGTCTTAAACTGTAGTGCTCGATTTTAGATGAATTTACATGTAAAGATCGTAATTTTTGGAGCTCGTATGAATAAGTTATGAATTTTTGAAGTTTATACCATTTTCTGAAAATAATAAATGGCCGAATTATAAGGGGCCGACACGTGTCAGCGCAGGACTAGGCCACGTGGCGTCTGGGTGATGTCAGCATGACGTCATGATGACGTCACCCGTTGACCGGTCAACCCTAAATGGGCCGCTAATGGGCCGAGATGGGCCCCTAGTGGGCCGGACGGGCTGGATCTGGGTCGGGCCGGGCCGACACGTGGCGAGCTGCGATGAAGCCACGTCGGCGGGCTGGATCTGGATTGGGCCTGGTCTACGGCCGCGGGTTCACGGTGGGGTGCGGCGCGGTTGGTCCATAGACCGCAGGCACGGTCTACCGTGGACCCAGTCCACTTTCTTCACCTCTCCTCTGGGTTCACACGGACGGGGTTCACGGAGCACCGCACGGGGTGTCCAGTCTACGGGACCCCGGCTCATGGTGGACGCGAGGTCGTGGGGGCCATCTGTCTGTCTCCTGGTCCATAAGGACGGCGTCTATCTCCCTTCTCCAACCTTCATCTTCTCCCCCTCTCTTCTCTATCTCCTGCCCGCGGCGACAGACATGGCCGGCGATGGCAAGGTCGGGCATGTGGCCCCATCGGTCGTCTTTGGCTACAGGTAGTGGGCGCATCGGCATCGTGGGATCGGGGCGAGCCTACTCATGGCACCAGCGTGGTCCCAGAGCCTCCCTACACCGCTTGCCGCATCGGCGGTGGTACGGCGGCGCCGGTGCGCGGTGCCAAGAGGCTACGGCTGCTTCTTGGTTTCATTGGCGCGTGAGTCGGTCGATTGGGTTCAGCGCGCGTCCGTTCGGCTCCACGGCGGCGGTCAGTTGGCACAGCGGTGCCCGCGCGAGAAGCAAGACCGCGGCGGTGGGCATGGCGGCGAGTCGGCCGGCATGGTGGCGAACGGCAAGGTCGGCAAGGTGGGGTTCACCATTCACAGACTTCGTTATTCACGCGGCTGGATGCGGTAGGTCAGCGCGGAGCCAGGCGATATGATCTCGCCCACCAATTCGGCCGGCGGCGAAAGGAATCGGCGCGGCACGGCGGTGCTCTACGCGCGCACCGCGCCGGCATGGTTCGTGGTTAAGGGGTCTCTGGGGTCATCTTCCACGACTATGGAGCGCACCATGTACGCGGTGACGTCGTGGGTCCAGATCCGGGGTCCTCGGGGCCTTTCCATGCTCCGACAAGGCAAAGCGTGACATCACCATGGATGGCATGGCAATGGCGGGGCGCGTGGCGGTCTTTGCCATTCCGGTGTCCTCCTGACACCATGGTCCGGTCTGGCTGGGCTAGGTCCAGTGCGTGAGTGTCCGGTGTCCATGATCTTGCGCTCCCGGCATGGAGCGCAATGGCTAGCGTGAGCTGGGCCGGGGGTTGGAAAAGGGGAATAGGCGGCGCTCACCGAGGCTTCAGCGGTGGGGACGAGCGTGGCATAGCAAGGGCTCGGTGCAGCGACGAAGCTCGGCGGAGAGGCAAAACAGGCGATGATGTAGTCATGGTAGAGCTTGTGGAGGCAGATCAATGACGCCTTGCTCCTCTTCTTCCCGGCGAAGTCCGGCGCCAGCGATCTTGATGGCGGCGAGGTGGCGGCTCTGCTTTTCTTCCCCGCCTCCTTCTTCTCTCCTCCTCTTACTCACGGCTTGCAGTATTGGCGAGGGGCGGTGCAAGGGGGGAGAGAGGCTAGGGTTCTGGGTCCGGGGTTGGCCTTTATAGCCGGGCGGTGGTGAGCTCGGCCGGCGGACGGTGATGGAGCGCGCAACGTGATCAGGCGGCGTAGGTGGCTTGGCGGGTCGCTCACAGGGTCTCGTGGGCTCCAGCAGGCAGTGAGAGGCATCGAGTTCGCCTTGGCGGCCAAGGAAGTCGAGGGCATGGGTGCGCAACAAACCCATGTGCGTGCGCGCGCGGAGAGAAAAGCGTCACGGCCGTGGGGGTTTTGCGCCAGAGCTGTCGGGATCCGGTCGGTCCAGCTGGCGGTGCTTCGACCGTTGATGTAGGGCTGGGCGGCACGGACGGCGAGGATGGACGGGCGCGCCTGGGATTCCTCCCCACGGCGTCACGTTCTGTGGCGGTGGAAAACAGAGGAGAGGGGAAAACTTGGGCGTGCTCATGACAAGTGGGGGCCAGCACGGGGCCAGGACATCAGTGGGGGAAGGGAACATGGCACATGGTCAGTTGCTCCCGTTCGGTTGATGGGCCGCGGGCCGTGTGGGCTTGTTGCCGGGCCGGCGGCATTCGTGGGCCGGTAGAAGAATGGAAGAAAAGAGGAGAAGTAGGCGGCCGAGGTGAGAAGAATGGGCCGGTAGCCCGCTTCACCGGGCCGGTTCGGGTGAAGAAATGGAGAAGCTTCTGGCGGGCTGTTTTGCTAGTCGGGCCGCGGGAATGAAAGGAGAGAGGAGAGTAGATGGCGGGCTGGTTTGGGATCATGGGCCGAAATGGCTTAGTTCTTTCCTGCCATTTGTATTTAGCTTTTCTATTTGCATATCAATTTGTTAACCACATAAACCATGGTTAGTTAGGTGGTTAGAGTTTGGTTAATTGGACTGAGTGTTATGGTGGTCTTAGATCGTAGTTTGGGGTCTAGTCCCCAATATAATGATAATTATTTAACCTGTGTTAATTTAGAAACATGTAGGTCCTTGTAATCTCCATTAGCTTCTTACATTTGTTAATGATTTTAATAAATATCTAAAGGTTTAGTTTAGCATCACAAAAGAGAAGCCAAGAAGATCCAACTCACAATCAATGACATCATACTTGTGTGGATGCATATATCTAAATAAATTACATGGGAGTAATAATAACGATGTAGGTGTGATTCACTTACACGTGTTATCACATGAGGTATTTATAGGGGTAATACCTAGTTAAGATACTGACCTAGCATTTGGTCTCACTTAATAGGATATAGGGTGATTCACTATATGTCACTCATCTTTGCTTAGGATATTTGAAAGTTCCAGGTCAAAAGGATAGTTTAGGTTCTACATTTCATATAGGTCATGGGATGAAAACTAGTGTTAGCTCTATCGCACTAGCTAGGTATTGGAGGGTTGAATAATTATAGATTGGGGTACCCATAATCTAGCTTAGTTACTAAGCAAGTTTACATTATAGGTGACGATGTGGTGATATATCTACGGTTTAGTCTAGCCAGGTGATTGGGTTATGGGTTGACAACTAGGGTCTTAGTTCACTACTCGTTTCCACTATATACTCGTATGGCATTGTAGTGATCCACTAGGGTATATAAGGTTAGGGCACCTTTCTATAGTTTGGCATATTTAGTTGGTTGCCAACACTAAGGTGGACTAGTGAAGGTCTTAACTAGTCGATCGGGAGTAGATAGTTCCTACTACAATGGTATGTGGTTAAGCAACTACATTCTCAAGGGAAAAGTGTTACCATGGGTTAACATAATGTCACTAGTCTCTAGCCGACTATGGTCAAGTAATTAGTTGCTCAGTGGTGGATAGGCTCTACTATCATGGCTTAGGGCACTACTACAGATTTTCATATCACAGCCGGTTCGCAACCCTCATCACTGACGGAAAGTGAACCGGGCAAAGGTGAGCAAGCGGTGCGTGTTGTGGGTGGTGCATCACGGCCGGAATTTTCACCCCGGCTGCGATGAGCACACAACACCGCGGCGCGTAGAATGCCCCTAAGCCGCAGTTATTGATGACAACACCGCCGGCTCTTCTTAGGAGCCGGCGGTGTTGTAAGAGCGAACACTACCGGCTCGTTCTAGAGCCGCCAGTTGGTTGTCAGGCCAACACCGCCGGCCGGTTCTTCGAGCCGTCGTGTTGTAATACACGACACCGCCGGTAGAATTAGCCGGTCGTGTTGGCTCGACAACACGAACGGCTTGTGCAATGAGCCGACGGTGTTGTTCGGAGCCGACCGCCGGCGGCTCGTTGCGGCAAAAAATGATGGTGGTTTTTTTTCAATTTGTTTTTTTAAAAATTTAAATAAATTATATATTTTAGTTTTTATTTTATAATGCATAATTATAATTATATTAATTATAGTTACAATAATTATAATTATATTAATTACATTTATAATACAAGATCCAAGTTCCTTCCAACATGTTCTCGTACAACCCTCAAAATGTACTTCTAGTTCAATGAAATAAAAATTACATGAGACGATTAAGTTGGACTGCCAACTCTTCCTTGTACTTCCCTTCGGCTCGAGCAATTGAAAATAATCCATTCTTCGAAAGCACCATGGTGTTGATGAAGTCCGCCAACTCCGCTTGAATGCGGCGACTTCGAAGTCTAACAACATTTGGTGCTTTTGGTTCTTCCGCCATTCCAAAACACAAACAAAGAATTAGTACAATCATAATTTATTTAAATTATTAACAGACATAGAAAAGCGGATTATACTTACAAGTTCATCTGGCTAGCTCAAAGTGTAGCCGAGGAATCGAAACATGGCCCACATCACATAGAAGCCGCATTGGGCGTTGCCCTTAGGGTCGCTTCAAGTACGCGATCTTCTTCATTATTTGCATCTTGAATGCTCTTTGCGTCCGGCCTCTATATCTTGTTCGAAGACGTGTAAAAATATTGAATAGGGGAACATTAGAAAGACACATGTGTGATCGATAATAATATGTTATTAGTATCACTTACTTATTAAATAGTTGCAACAAGGGATCCAAGTCCTTAAGTGGAATCTTCTTTGAATCCCACACCTCGATCGATTGGTGTCAAGATCGACGGTGATGAAAGCCCAATGACCTCTCGCAATCACATGATCTAAATTAACAAATAATCTTGACAGAAAAGAGAAGTATAAAAATAAAGGTGGAGAACTCATACGCGAAGTTGTAGGTAAGAAGTATCGTGGTTTTCCCATTCTTCACGAACTCTTCGAAAATTGGGACCAAGAGATTTACCACCTCGTCCGGATTACTGATGAGAAGCCCTTGATTGACTCTGATGGGGTCAATGAAGCCTAAGTGTTTCCATTTCGGCTTTATTGAAGCATAGCACCAAATTAGCCTGCATAAAAACATTCAATTAACAGTTGGTGACTCGAAAGAGCATTACTTAGGATTTCATGTGTTTACGGTACTTACGTAGTCCACAATGTCATGTGTTGTACGTCGAGGTTTTTTCCCTGATATAGCTGAAAAAGAGCCTCATACTCGATGTCCACCTTCTCTTCTTCTGCATAGTAGTAGACTAGCTTCGGAGGGATAATCACTTGAAATGCAAAATCCTGGTGCTGTGAGGTGACGGCCATGTAATATTCGTGCAACTTACGCATCGGCGTGGGAAGATTTTGGTACTCTTCATCGGAGACCAAAGGTTTTCCGTATTCAAACTTACGCGCCAATGGTGCCATCCCAACTGACTCCCAATACATCTCCTCGGCCACTTCCCCGGTCAACTCGAAAATCTTGGCACAATTTATCTATCTTTCTTATATGCTCTTTGAAATCATCGTCGGCCTTTTCATTATTGTATTTGTTCTGTGTGTGCCTTTCATATTCGTTCCTCTTCAAAGCCATAGGAAAATCGGCGATGAGATTGAAAAAGGTACATACCGGTCCTTGGGTATTCCGTCGTCCACAAGCTCGTCCATAGGGTTTGAAGTGCTGCCACCGAACGGCCTTTTGTTTTGCCCTTGATCGCCATGGGCGCATTAGAAACCGATGCCGAGGACCTTTTCCTTGACCGAGAGGAGGATGTCGTTGCTCATCCGAGGACGACGAGAACCATGTCCTCTAGTCCCGGATGTAGAACGACCGGGATTCGCTTTCTCCCTCGGTTCCCGAAGAACCCACCGTAAGAGGAGGGGCGGTCACCCGAGGAGGAGGAGGATTCTTCCGCCGACGAGGTGGCGAAGGAGCAGGAGGAGTCGCGACGCGGAGGAGGAGAAGGAGGGGAGGAGTCCGCCGACGTGGTGGAGTCCCGCGAGGCGGAGGAGGAGGAGGAGGAGGAGGGGGAGGAGGAGTCCGCTCACGTGGTGGAGTCTCGGCGATGAGGTGGAGGAGGAGGAGGAGGGGGGAGGAGTCCGCTCACGTGGTGGAGTCTGCTTACGAGGTGGAGGAGGAGGAGGAGGAGGCAAAGGAGCAGTAGGTTGCTGGCGCGGAGGAGAAGGAAGAGGATTCTGCTGACAAAGAGGAGACTCCTGATGAGGACGAGGAGAAGAAGACGGGGTTGATGTCAATTGAGGATGTCCCCTGCTCAGAGATGCTGAGTTGTGGGGCGAGGGTTCTTCTTTGTCCTCTTCATCAGAGGACATCTCGTGCTCAAGCTTAATGAGGCGCTTGCTCCACGCTACAACAAATCCTATGTTCTGCTCAAGTTTTGGCATGTCCTCCGATGCAGGGTGGTCGATGGGTATCCTTCCGTACTTCTTCTTGAGTACCTTCTCAATGGTGACTTTGGCGTACCTCGGCGGAATTGGGGTGCCTTTAATGGTCCCATCTAACCCGGGTAAGGCTTGGCCGAGCGCCACCTTGTCTTTCGTCCATTGTTGCTTGATGTACAAACCTTGACATTCACACGGTCGGATGCTATCGACTGTGTGAGGCACATCCACATCTAATTCACCAAAGGGGTGGACCCACAACCGCCGCAACCCCGTGCTTGTGGTCCTTGAGATTGTTGGGATGCAAGTTCTCGTTCGACCTTCTCTTGAACTAGTTGATCTAGTTTGGAGTTCCATCTATCTTCCACATCCTTAAGCATCTTGAGTGTCTCCTCCTCTCTTTGCCTTCTTACTCCGGCCGCGCTCCGATAAGTTTCCGCATCTTCCGGAAACCTAGCAACCAACTAACAACCCCGGCTCCTCCGGTGCGGCCACCATGCTCCTTGTTCCCGAGTGCTTGGGTGAGCACGCGTTCTCCCCGTCGAAGTGCGTGACCCTTGAATCACCTCCTCGGTTATCTCGAGATCCTCGAGACGAGGGCACTCATGTCCGGATCATCTATGCCTTCACTCTTTGGATGATTTAAGACGCTAAAGCTCCCATTATTACCATGACGACAGCTTCCTCGCGATACGCAACATTATAGATCCGGGCCCGCCAATGGAGGGTCACAACCTCAACGCCACCTTCAATAAGCTCGATCGCTTCTCAAGTTCTCTTTGAAAACATCAATAAGCTTGGCATATCCACGAGAGCCGCAATGATGAGGAAGTTTGTTTTTCGACGAGTTCTCCTTATTCTCGCGTGCTAAGGGATTGGAACTCCTCGACTCACGCTGAGTCATGAACTCCTCCCGCAGGCCCCGATAGGCCAACTTTGAGTTACTACCAAAATTTGGTTGTGCACCATCAACGATATACTTCCCGTAACAATCACCCCCGAAAGTCTTGAAGCATGAGGACATTATTTCATAGGCTCTTTTCCGGGCTAAGGGTTTGTCAAACCGATCTTCCTCCTCGGGAATGTGAAATACTTTGGGAGCT
>JAENPR010002539.1:0-51657 GCA_018135685.1 Themeda triandra | reverse complement strand
TCTACCATAGCGTTTGCCATTGCTCGAGAGCACAACGGCCCTTAACCTTGGCTCCACGGCTCCAGAACTGCCATGTTTGCACACACGACCATGTTGCCGCACGAGTTCTTGTTCCAACGCATCCTATGCACCCTTTGAGTCAAGCATGCCCACACGCCATGGTTAAGGCATTTTGACACCTCCCAGCCTCTCCACCACAACGTTTGTTGCCGCTGAGAACCGAATGGCCCTTAACCATGTGCTCACGGCTCTAGAAGCTGCCATATTTGCACACATGAATATGCTACCACGGCCCGGTTCCTGCGTGTCCTACGGCTCCTGGCACTAGGTCAAGCATGCCCGTATGCCATGGTTAAGGCATTTTGATGCCTCTGGCCTCACCACCACAATGTTTGTCATCACCCGAGAGCCTGAACGGCCCTTAACCACGGCTCCACGACTCCAGAACTTCCATAATTGCACACACGACTATGCTGCCGCACGGTCGGATCCTGTGCATCCTATGGCTCTCGGCACCGGGTCAAGCATGCCCATACGCCATGGTTAAACCATTTTGATGCCTCTCACCTCTCCACCATAGAGTTTTCCATCACTGAGAGCACGAAGGGCCCATAACCCACGGCTCACGCCTCCAAAAGCTGCCATATTTGCACACACAGCCATGTTGCTGCACGGTCGGTTCAACGCGTCCTATGGCTCCCGGCTACGAGTCAAGCATGCCGTACGCCATGGTTAAGGCATCTTGACACCTCGGCCTCTCTACCAAAGTGTTTCCATCAGCTCGAGAGCTTGAACGGCCCTTAACCTCGGCTCACGGCTCAGGCTGCCATATTTGCACACATGACTTTGCGCCACACGAGTGGTTCCTGCGCATCCTACGGCCTCGGCTCCACGGCTCGGAACCGCCATATTTGCACACACGACTTTGCTGCCATACGAGTGGTTCTCGCGTCTACGGCTCACGGCACCAAGTCAAGCACGCCGTGCGCCATGGTTAAGGAATTTTGACACCTCTCGCCTCTCCGGCCCACGGCGTTTGTTGCCGCCGAGAACCCGAATGGCCCTTAACCATGGCTCCATGGCTCTAGAACTGCCATATTTGCACACACGACTATGCTACCGCACAGCTGGTTCCTGCTTGTCCTATAGATCTCGGCACTAGGTCAAGCATGATTGTATGCCATGGTTAAGGCATTTTGACGCCTCTGGCCTCACCACCACAATGTTTGTCATCACCCGAAGCCCGAACGGCCCTTAACAACGGCTCCACGACTCGAACTTCCATATTTGCACACACGTCTTGCCCGCACGGCGGATCCCGTGCATCCTACGGCTCTCGCGCCGGGTCAAGCACGCTCGTACCCCATGGTTAAGCCACTTTGATGCCTCTTACCTCTCCACCATAGAGTTTTCCATCACCCGAGAGCACGAAGGTCCCTTAACCACGGCTCCGGCTCCAAAACTACCATATTTGCACACACGACCATCTTTTGCCGCACGGTTCCTATGGCTCCGCGCGTCCTATGGCTGCTCGCACCAAGTCAAGCACGCCCATGTGCCATGGTTAAGGCGTTTTTGACACCTCGGCCGGCCTCCCCACCACAGCGTTTGTTGCCGCCTGAGAACCCGAATGGCCCTTAACCATGGCTCCACGGCTCTAGAAGCGCCATATTTGCACACACGACTATGCTCTTGCACTGGCCGGTTCCTGCGTGTCCTATAGCTCTCGGCACTAGGTCAAGCTCGACCGTATGCCATAGTTAAGGTGTTTTGACGCCTATGGCCTCGACCACCACAATGTTTGTCATCACCCGAGAGCCCGAACGGCCCTTAACCACAGCTCCATGACTCCAGAACTTCCATATTTGCACACACGACTGTGCTGCCACACGGTCGGATCCTGTGCATCCTATGGCTCTCGGCACCGGGTCAAGCATGCCCGTACATCATGGTTAAGCCATTTTGATGCCTCTCACCTCTCCACCATAGAGTTTTCCATCACCTGAGAGCCGAAGGGCCGCTAACCATGGCTCCACGGCTCCAAAAGCTGCCATATTTGCACACACAACCATGTTGCCGCACGGTCGGTTCCAACGTCCTATGGCTCCGGGCTCGAGTCAAGCATGCCCGTACGCCATGGTTAAGGCATTTTGACACCTCTAGACTCTCTACCATAGCGTTTGCCATAGCTCGAGAGCTGAACGGCCCTTAACCTCGGCTCCACGGCTCGGGAACTTCCATATTTGCACACACGACTTTCTTCCCCGCCTTTCTTTGGTTCCAACGCGTCCTACGGCTCCGGCACCAAGTCAAGCACGCCCATGCGCCATGGTTAAGGCATTTTGACACCTCTAGGCCTCTCCCGGCACAATGTTTGTTGCCGCCCGAGAACCGAATGGCCCTTAACCATGGCTCACGGCTCTAGAAGCGCCATATTTGCACACACGACTATGCTGCGCACGGCCGGTTCTGCGTGTCCTACGGCTCTCGGCACTAGGTCAAGCATGACCGTATGCCATAGTTAATGCATTTTGATGCCTCTAGCCTCACCACCACAATGTTTGTCATCACGTGAGAGCCCGAACGGCCCTTAACAATAGCTCCATGACTCCGGAGAACTTCCATATTTGCACACACGACCAATGTCTTTGCCGCCGCACGCCGGATCCCGTGCATCCTACGGCTCGGCACCGGGTCAAGCACGCTCGTACCCCATGGTTAGGCCATTTTGATGCCTCTCACCTCTCCACCATAGAGTTTTCCATCACCCGAGAGCCCGAAGGGCCCTTAACCACGGCTCCACGGCTCCAAAACGCCATATATGCACACACGACCATGCTGCCGCACGGTCGGTTCCAACGCGTCCTATGGCTCCCGGCACTGAGTCAAGCATGCCCGTACGCCATGGTTAAGGCATTTTGACACCTCTGGCCTCTCTACCATAGCGTTTGCCGTTGCTCGAGAGCCTGAATGGCCCTTAACCTCGGCTCCACGGCTCCAGAACTGCCATATTTGCACACATGACTTTGCTGCCCCACGGCCGGTTCCTGTGCGTCGTACGGCTCCTCGCACCAAGTCAAGCACGCTCATGCGCCATGGTTAAGGCGTTTTGACACCCCCGGCCTCTCCACCACAACCGGCGTTTGTTGCCGCCCGAGAACCCGAATGGCCCTTAACCATGGCTCCACCACTCTAGAACGCCATATTTGCACACACGACTATGCTGCTGCACGGCCGGATCCTGTGTCCTACGGCTCTCGGCACTAGGTCAAGCATGACCGTATGCCATAGTTAAGGCATTTTGATGCCTCTGGCCTCACCACCACAATGTTTGTCATCACCCGAGAGCCCGAACGGCCCTTAACCACATCTCCATGACTCCAGAACTTCCATATTTGCACACACGACTGTGCTGCCGCACGGCCGGATCCTGTGCATCCTATGGCTCTCGGCACCGAGTCAAGCGTGCCCGTACGCCATGGTTAAGGCATTTTGACATCTCTGGCCTCTCTACCATAGCGTTTGCCATAGCTTGAGAGCTCCGAAGCAAGCCCTTAACCTCGGTTCCCACGGCTCCGAACCGCCATATTTGCACACACGACTTTGCTACCGCACGGGCTGGTTCCTATCGTCCTACGGCTCCTGCACCAAGTCAAGCACGCCCATGCACCATGGTTAAGGTGTTTTGACACCTCTGGCCTCTCCAGCACAGCGTTTGTTACCGAGTGAGAACCCGAATGACCCTTAACCATGGCTCCACAGCTCTAGAACTGCCATATTTGCACACACGACTATGCTACCGCACAGCCGGTTCTTGCGTGTCCTACAGCTCTCGGCACTAGGTCATGCACGATCGTATGCCATGGTTAAGGCATTTTGACGCCTCTGGCCTCACCACGACAATGTTTGTCATCACCCAAGAGCCCGAACAGCCCTTAACAACAGCTCTATGACTCCAGAACTTCCATATTTGCACACACGACTGTGCTGCCACACTACCGGATCCTGTGCATCCTACGGCTCTCGGCACCGGGTCAAGCACGCTCGTACCCCATGGTTAAGCCATTTTGATGCCTCTCACCTCTCCACCATAGAGTTTTCCATCATCTGAGAGCCTGAAGGGCCCTTAACCATGGCTTCACGGCTCCAAAACTGCCATATTTGCACACACGACCATGCTGCCGCACGGTCAGTTCCAACGCATCCTATGGCTCCCGGCACTGAGTCAAGCATTACCGTACGCCATGGTTAATGCATTTTGACACCTCTGGCCTCTCTACCATAGTGTTTGCCGTCGCTCAAGAGCCTGAATGGCCCTTAACCTTGGCTCCACGGCTCCAGAACTGCCATATTTGCACACACGAATATGCTACCACGGCGGTTCTTGCGTGTCCTCTGACTCTCGGCACTAGGTCAAGCACGACCGTATGCCATGGTTAAGGCATTTTGACACCTCTGGCCTCACCACCACAATGTTTGTCATCACCCGAGAGCCCGAACGGCCCTTAACAATGCGCACTCCACGACTCAACTTCCATATTTGCACACACGACTATCTTGCCGCACGCCGGATCCTGTGCATCCTACGGCTCCCGGCACCGGGTCAAGCACGCTCGTACCCCATGGTTAAGCCATTTTGATGCCTCTCACCTCTCCACCATAGAGTTTTCCATCACCGAGAGCTCGAAGGGCCCTTAACCACGGCTCCACGGCTCCAAAACGCCATATTTGCACACACGACCATCTTTGCCGCACGGTCCGGTTCCAACGCGTCCTATGGCTCCGACGACGAGTCAAGCATGCCCATACGCCATGGTTAAGGCATTTTGACACCTCTAGCCTCTCTACCATAGCGTTTTCCATCGCTCGAGAGCCCGAACGGCGCTTAACCTCGGCTCCACGGCTCGAGCGCCATATTTGCACACACGACTTTGCTTTGCCGCACGGTCGGTTCTTTGCGCGTCCTCTGGCTCCTCGCACCAAGTCAAGCACGCCTATGCACCATGGTTAAGGCATTTTGACACCTCTGGCCTCTCCAGCATAGCATTTGTTGCCACCCGAGAACCCGAATGGCCCTTAACCATGGCTCCACAGCTCTATAACTGCCATATTTGCACACACGACTATGCTACTGCACAGCCGGTTCCTGCGTATCCTACAGCTCACGGCACTAGGTCAAGCACGACTGTATGCCATAGTTAAGGTGTTTTGACATATGTAGCCTCACCACCACAATGTTTGTCATCACCCGAGAGCACGAACGGCCCTTAACCACGGCTCCAAGACTCAGAACTTCCATATTTGCACACACGGCTGTGCCGCACGCCCGTCGGATCCTGTGCATCCTATGGCTCTTGGCACCGGGTCAAGCATGCCCGCACACCATGGTTAAGCCATTTTGATGCCTCCCACCTCTCCACCATAGAGTTTTCCATCACCCGAGAGCCCGAAGGGCCCTTAACCACGGCTCCACGGCTCCAAAAGCGCCATATTTGCACACACGACCATCCGCGCACGGTCGGTTCCAACGCGTCCTATGGCTCCCGACACGAGTCAAGCATGCCCGTACGCCATGGTTAACGCATTTTGACACCTCGGCCTCTCTACCATAGCGTTTGCCGTCGCTCGAGAGCCTGAATGGCCCTTAACCTCGGCTCCACGGCTCCAAAACTGCCATATTTGCACACACAGCTTTGTTGCCGCACTATCGGTTCCTACGCGTCCTATGGCTCCCGGCACTGAGTCAAGCATGCCCGTACGCCATGGTTAAGGCATTTCGACATCTCTGGCCTCTCTACCATAGCGTTTGCCATAGCTCGAGAGCCTGAACGTCCCTTAACCTCGGCTCCACGGCTCCAGAACTGCCATGTTTGCACACACGACTTTGTTGCCGCACGGCTAGTTCTTGCTCGTCCAACGGCTCCTAGCACCAAGTCAAGCATGCCCCTGCACCATGGTTAAGGCATTTTGACACCTCTGGCCTCTCCAGCATAGCGTTTGTTGATGCCCGAGAACCCGAATGGCCCTTAACCATGGCTCCACAGCTCTAGAACTGCCATATTTGCACACACGACTATGCTACCGCACAGCCGGTTCTTGCGTGTCCTACAGCTCTCGGCACTAGGTCAAGCACGATCGTATGCCATGGTTAAGGAATTTTGACACCTCTGGCCTCACCACCACAATGTTTGTCATCACCTGAGAGCCCGAACGACCCTTAACAATAGCTCCACAACTCCAGAACTTCCATATTTGCACACACGACTATGCTGTCGCACGGCCGGATCCTGTGCATCCTATGGCACTTGGCACCGGGTCAAGCATGCCCGTACACCATGGTTAAGCCATTTTGATGCCTCTCACCTCTCCACCATAGAGTTTTCCATCACCCGAGATCCTGAAGGGCCCTTAACCACGGCTCCACGGCTCCAAAACTGCCATATTTGCACACACAATCATGTTGCCGCACGGTCGGTTCCAACACGTCCTATGGCTCCTGTCGGATAACTGGATTAGGGGGTCCTAAATTGGGTGAATTAGAGACGAGCAAATCAGCCTCATCCCTCTCTAAAAATCCCAAAAACTAACTGACCAGAGAAACCCCCAATCCCCCTCGAGCTGGGCCGGCCCACTATCAGGCCCACAAAGCCTCAGAACCTCCTAAACTCGAGCAGTGCCGCTCACCCGCTCGAGAGAGAAACGGAAACCGCTCGAGCGTGCGACCGCTCGAGACGATGACGCAAACCGCTCGAGCGAGCAACCGCTCGAGCGGGACGGAGAACGCTCGAGCGAGCAGTCGCTCAAGTCCGCTCTCAATCATTGCCCGACCAGAGCTCGCACATGGCTACAGGGCTCGAACAACGCCGACGTACGCTGACACCACCTAACCCCATGGCTACAGAACCCGTAGTAGTGGAGCGTACGCCGGTCGCTTCACCATTACGCTGCCCATCTCCCGGATTCGAGGATGGCAGGCGCTACTGTTAAGCCATGCTTTGTACTGTGCCTCGTACGGCACCCCCTCCAAACGCCATTGTCAACTCTCCGTACCACCAACTACGTCGTCCCGTCCCGTCGCTCGGATCGTTGCCCTCTCGAGGCGGCCCCCAACCGCTCGAGGAGCGGTGATGGACGCGACCTGAGCATGGGGCGCACAATGCCCTGTCTTTCCCACCTCGACGACCATACCGTGGGGTTCCCGGGCGCACGTGCTCGTCTACGCCTGCACCATACCTCGACTACGTCAGCCCACGATCGGGGAGGACGAGCAGGCCATCATCGCCCACGCTGCTACAGGCTCAACCCGGGTAAAAACAGGGATCCACAGGCTCGTACCGGATCAAGGAAGGCGTCCATAGTCCCGATGACTCGACCCAACGACTGTATCTCGACGTCACACATACGATAGCCCTATCTACTCTGTACTCCTGAGCCTCCTCTTGGCCTATAAAAGGGGATGCCAGGACCTAGCCTAGGGCGGGTTCACACACTCACACGTTACAATCTTCATATTCACAACACACTTCCACGCACGCTAAGTCTCAGGACTCGCTTGTATTCACCCAAGCACTTCGGTGCAAGATAATACAAGCTCTCTCTCTCTGCTGGACGTAGGGCATTCTTTGCCTGAACCAGGATAAACACTTGTGTCCTTCTTGCATCACCATCCGGATTAGGGAGCACGCATAGAAATTTACTCGTTGGTGTTATACCCCCCGGGGTACGAAACACCGACAGTTGGCGCGCCAGGTAGGGGTACTGCGTGTTTCGCTCGATTCCCGCCATTTTCCGGATGGCATCACCCACTTCCTCGCTTCCGTTCGCCACGGTGATCTGGTTTGGGAGTCTAGAGTTCGTGTCGCTCGGCCCAGGCCACGACATGGCTCTACTCTCGATCGGTGAACCAGGAGGGGGACGCTCGTCACCCCCACGCGCTGGTGGGGCCGCGCGCCGACCGCGCCACCACGGCTCGCCACCACGGCTCACCGCCAGCAGGCACAGGGCCTTGAGCACCCCGCTCGTGTACCCTCCCGGCCCGAGACGCCACGATGCACCCGGCCGGGGTGCCAAGTGTACGGCAGGGGGTAGCACGTGGACAGGGAGTCCTTGACGTGGACCCTGGCTTCACGTTCGCCATGCGCTCGCCAAGAGAGCCCGGCGTGGCACCTCGAGCGCGCGCACGGTCGACGTCGCCCAACCTGTTGCCGCACGGGCTCTACCGAGCTCGTCGCAGGCTCCCGTTTGGGCTCACCAACGCCGCCACTACGTATGCCAACGAGATCCGGACGGCCATGGGACCGCAAGAGGGCAGCCCCGTCCCCCTCCTACGTGGCACCATGGACTTGGAGATTGTATGGCCGGCATCAGTAGACCGCGGGTTTGACAGAGCACCTGGCTCGCAACGCCACAACACGGTCGGGGATATGCGCCGCTGGATCGAGGAAGAGAGCACGGGGGAGGCGGGCGGACGCCGTCCGGCGCTAACCCAGACTCCGATGACTCGGACTCAGGGTGCTATGACCCGGCTCGCGAGTGTTTTCATCTCAACGATGACGTCCCGTCGGATGAGGAGACCAGAGATGGCGCCGCCGTGGCCGACCCTACAGCCAACCGAGCAGACGTTACGCCAGCAGTTGGGACGTCGGCAGCTGGAGCCTTGCAGGTGATCGAGCCGCGTGGGCCGCCACCGCAAGCCCAAGATAATCGACGACCTGAAGACGACGCTCTAGCAGCTCAATGGGCCCAGATCCGGGAAATCGAGACCAAGATGGAGACGGAGCGCGCGAACTTGGACTTGCTCAAGAGGACCCTTGAGCTAAGCCAGCTCCCTCCACCTCGACCTCTTGGCGCTCGAGGAAAGGCCCGAGACGTCCTCAACCGCATCGTCAACGACGGGCGGCCCGAAAAGCGCCACCCGAGCCGGCCCACTTCCCTCGAGCAAGCGGAATGTACTTGCGGCGGCCATCTTGCTGCGGGACATGCGGCGCCCTCGAATCCGCATGCATTGCGGATACGAGATGAGATCCAAGGGCTCCTCCAAGTCACGGCATCCGCGGCCGAAAGCTCGGCCTCGAGACGGCGTGAGGCAGCCCCAGAACAACCACGGCACGAGCGGGAGGGTTCCATCCACCAAGAGGCACCCCCTCGAGGTGGTAGAGCCCCTGCTCGAGATCGCATCCTCGACAACCGCGCGCCTCAAGATGCGCGTCATGACATCAATGACAACCGACGACGCAAGGCTGCGGGTGCCGAGGACCGTGGCGACAAGGCCCATCGAGGGGGCGTTACGACAGCGATGAGGACCGGCAGGCTACTGAGCCGCCGGGCCCTCGAGTCTTCAGTCGAGCAATCCGCAACACACCATTACCTAACCCATTTCGACCCCCCACGAGCGTGGTCAAGTACAACGGGAGACCAAGCCCGAGCTCGGGCGGCCAACTTCCGGCGGCTGCCCGGTGGGAGGGCTCGAGAAGATAAGGCGATCATAAGCCAGCTCCCTCTTTTCTCTCGACACCGCTCGACGGTGGCTCGAGGAGCTTCCCCCCAATCGGATCTACGATTGGGCCGACTGGTCCAGATTTTCGAGGGGAACTTCAAGGGCACCTACATCCGACCGGCAACTCGTGGGATCTCCTTAACTGCAAGCAAAATACCACGGAATCTCTCCGGGACTTTGCTCGACGTTTCTCAAAGCTGCGCACCGAGCTGCCACACATTCCAGATCACGACGTCATCCTGGAGTTCGTCTCAGGCACCAATTGCAAAGAGCTCGTGCGGGAGCTCGGGCGCAATCGCCCAAAGACGGTGAACGAGCTCATGGACGTCGTCGCCGACTACGCTGCCGGCGACGAGGCCGTGGGGGCCTTCTTTGGTGGGGCTGGGAACAAGCCCGCGCCGTCCTCGGGAGGCGGTGAGGGCCCGAGCAAGGCCCAGAAGAAGAACGGGAAGAAGAAGAAAGGCAACCAGCAAGGCAAGCACGCGGTCGTGGAAGGCGAGGTGGCCGCAGCCGAGCGCAAGAAGCCTAGACCCCCTCCGGATGGGGGCGTCTTCGACAAAATGCTTAAGCAGCCATGCCCGTACCATAAGGAGCCGGTCAAGCATAACCTCGAGGACTGCCGTATGCTTCGAGGCTACTTCAAGAAAATTGGCCTTGACAAGGACGATGGCAAGAAGGATAAGGGTGGCGGCGATCAAGCCAACGACAACGACGACAATGGGTATCCGCCCATCACCAAGTGCTACATGATCTACGGCGGCCCAACCACCCGGATGACACGTCGAGAGCGGAAGGCCGAGCGTAGGGAGGTTTTCGCCCGAAACCCGCCACGCCTCAATTCCTCGGCGGTCGGATGCTCCCATCACGTTCGGCCGTGATGATCATCCGAGCACGTCACCAATCCCGGCGCATACCCTCTCGTCGTCGACCCGATCATCCTCAACGCCCGCTTCACCAAAGTTCTCATGGATGGAGGCGCGGCCTCAACATCATCTACATGGAGACCCTCACGCCGCTTGCTCGGCCTCACAAGAGCTCACCTCCAGCCGAGCACCGGGGGCTTCCACGGAGTGGTCCCTGGCAAGAAAGTGCTCACGATCGGCCGCATTGACCTCCCCGTCGTCTTTGGGACACGCTCGAACTTCCGTCGAGAGGTCATAACTTTTGACGTGCCCAGTTTCGAGGGGACCTACCACGCCATCCTGGGCAGGCCGTGCTACACCCGGTTCATGGCGATCCCCAACTATGCCTACCTCGAGCTCAAGATGCCGGGACCAAAAGCAGTCATCACCGTCAACTCCACGTACGAGCACGCCTACCACTGTGATGTGGAGTGCGTCGAGTACGGGGAATCACTGACGAACGTGATGGGAGCATCTGAAGACTTAGCCTTGATGCTCGATCACATGGCGGCTGAGCCCTCTGCTCCAATGCCCAAGCGACAGGCCGGCAACTTCGAGCCCGCTGAAGACACCAAGAAGATCCCGCTCGATCCAAGCTCCTCGGGGGAGAAGACGCTGGTCATCAGTGCCTCCCTCGACAGCAAATAGGAAGCAGTGCTCGTCGACTTTCTCCGCGCAAATGCTGACATGTTTGCGTGGAGTCCCTCGGACATGCCTGGCATACCGAGGGATGTCGCCGAGCACGCCTTGGAGATCCGTCCCGGTCCGAGACCTGTCAAGCAACGCCTGCGCCGCTTCGACGAGGAGAAGTGCAGGATCATCCGCGAGGAGGTCGAGAAGCTCGAGAAAGCCGGATTCATCAAGGAGGTACATCATCCCGAGTGGTTAGCTAATCCTGTATTAGTAGAGAAAAAGAATGGAAAAATGAGGATATGTGTAGATTACACTAGTTTAAATAAAGCATGTCCCAAAGTCCCATTTCCTTTACCTCGAATAGATCAAATCGTTGATTCCACTGCGGGTTGTGAAGTACTTTCCTTTCTCGATGCCTACTCTGGCTACCACCAAATCAAAATGAAGGAGTCCGACCAGCTCGCGACTTCATTCATCACCCCCATGGGCATGTATTGTTATGTCACAATGCCTTTCGGCCTTCGAAACGCCGGGGCAACATATCAGCGCTGCATGCTCCGTGTCTTCGAGAAACACATAGGAGAGACCGTTGTGGCCTACGTCGATGACATCGTTGTCAAGACTCGAAAGGTAGAAAACCTTGTCGCGGACCTCAAGTTGACGTTTGGATGCCTCCGGGCTAAGAACATCAAGTTGAATCCCGAGAAGTGTGTCTTTGGTGTGCCTCGAGGCATGTTGTTAGGGTATATCGTCTCCCAGCGCGGCATCGAGGCCAATCCCGAGAAGGTCGCGGCCATCATGAGAATGGGGCCAATTTGAGACATGAAAGAGGTGCAAAAGATCACTGGATGCTTAGCCGCACTCAGTCGGTTCATTGCGCGCCTGGGAGAAAAAGCCTTGCCTCTGTACCGGCTCCTCAGAAAATCCGAGCACTTTGCATGGACACCTGAAGCAGAGGAGGCCCTCTCAAAGCTGAAGAGCATGCTCACATCTCCTCCTGTGCTCGTGCCGCCTCGGCCGGCTCGAGACGGCATACCCGCCGAATCCCTCCTCCTCTATGTTGCCGCAACCACTCAGGTGGTCAGCACAGTCATAGTGGTCGAGGCGAGGAAGAGGGCACGCGCTCCCCCGTTCGGCGGCCGGTGTATTTTATCGGTGAGGTGCTCTCGGATGCCAAAACTCGGTACCCTCAAATCCGAAGCTTGCTCTACGCCATCGTCCTCACCCGTCGAAAACTCCGGCCACTACTTCCTAAGCCACCCGGTGATGGTAGTGTCATCATTCCCACTTGGTGAAATTATCCAAAACCGGGAAGTCGTGGGTCGAATCGCCAAGTGGTCGGTCGAGCTCATGGGCGAGACCATCACATACGCCCCGCGAAAAGCTATCAAGTCTCAAGTGCTGGCTGATTTCGTCGCCGAATGGACAGACATCCAACTCCCCCCAGTCCAGATCCAGGCCAAGCTGTGGACCATGTATTTCGACGGGTCACTCATGAAGACAGGAGCAGGCGCGGTCCTGCTCTTCATTTCACCCCTCGGAGTACACATGCATTACATGGTGCACATCCACTTTGCCGCCTCGAACAACATGGCAGAGTATGAGGCGCTCGTTACCGGGTTGCGCATTGCCATCGAGCTTGGGGTCCGACGCCTCGATGCCGAGGTGACTCGCAGCTCGTTATCGATCAAGTGATGAAAGCCTCGAGCTGCCATGATGAAAAGATGGAAGCATACTGCAATGAGGTGCGCAAGTTGGAAGCCAGCTTCCATGGTCTCGAGCTCAACCACATCCCAAGGCGCTTTAACGAGGCTACGGACGAACTGGCCAAAATCGCTTCATCTCGGGCGCCGCTACCCCCAGACGTCTTCTCGAAAGATCTTCACGAGCCATCCGTGAAGTGGGACCGGGGCTGGGGCAGGACCAGCCGTTGAGCTGCTCCTACGGCCCGAACCCCCTCGGCGGGGCCACGGTCATCGAGATCGACCGGGTTACGAGCCCTCCATCCACCGCGTACACCATTCCTCGAGTATCTCATTCGAGGAGCCGCGGAAGGAAAAAACGGGCGAGACGGCGGCACGACGAGCCAAGACGTACGTCATTTGCGGGGAGACAGAGAGCTCTACCGCCGCAGCCGGCCCGCGTACTCCAACGGTGCATCTCGATCGAGGAGGGCAGAAAATTGCTCGAAACATGCACTCGGGGCTTGTGGCCACCACGGCTGCGCCAAGAACCCTTGTCGGTAACGCTTTCCGTCGGGGCTTTTCGGCCCACGGCTACGGCGACGCCATCAAGTTAGTTCGAGCGTGTGAAGGATGCCAGTTCTACGCCAGGCAAACGCATCTTCCCGCACACGCGCTCCAGATGATCCCCCTCACGTGGCCATTTGCAGTCTGGGGGCTTGATCTGGTCGGACCCCTCAAAAAGATGACGGGAGGCTACACCCACTTGCTCGTGGCCATCGACAAGTTTACCAAGTGGATCGAGGCCAAGCCCATCACTAACATCCGCTCGGAACGAGCGGTCGAGTTCTTCACCGATATCGTCCATCGCTTTGGAGTCCCCAACGTCATCATTGCGACAATGGCACCCGGTTCACGGGCAAAAGTTCTTGGACTTCGCGATCGGTACCACATCCGTGTGAACGGTCGGCGGTCGCCTACCCTCGAACTAATGGTCATGTCGAGCGTGCCAACGGCATGATTTTGCAGGGGCTAAAGCCAAGAATTTTCGACCGCCTCAACAAGCACGGCAAGAAGTGGGTAGCTGAACTCCCATCTGTCCTGTGGAGTCTACGAATGACCGTAAGTCGAGCCACTGGGTTCACCCCGTTTCTCCTGGTCTATGGGTCTGAGGCCGTCCTCCCCACTGATCTCGAGTACGGGTCCCCTCGACTTAAGGCCTACAACGAGCAAACTAACGAGGAAAGACTAGCTAACGCCGTCGACCAGGTTGAAGAGGCTCAAGACATGGTGCTCCTACACTCTGCGCGCTACCAACAAAAGCTGCGGCGATATCATGAGTAGAACGTGCGCAAGAGGATTTCAAGGTCGGCGATCTCGTGCTCCGTCGACGCCAAGATAACAAGGGGCGCCACAAGCTCACTCCTCCTTGGGAAGGCCCGTTCATCGTGGTCAAGGTCTTTGAAACCGGGGACCTACAAGTTAGCCGACGAAACGGCTCGACCCTCACCAACGTGGAACATCGAACGGCTACGTCGCTTTTTCCCCTAGGCCTCGATACCTTGTACATATTTCGTCTAAATGTACCGCTAGTATGAATAAATGAGTCAGTTTCTTACTTTTTGTTCATACACAAGGTGGGCTCGACTTTGTTTCCACAAAGTCAAGCCCCCCTCGGGGGCTAGACCAGGGGGGGACCCCCTGAAGTCCTCGAAAAAACGCACCTAGTTTTTTCAAAAACAACGCTCGACGTAATCTTTCCCCTCCTCGCCTCGAAATTTTTCTTAAGCTAAGTATTTGCGTCACCTCGAGCTCGTCGAGCCAGGGCGATCGAGCACAAGGCTTCCCACGCTTCCGAGCTACGGCACCCTAACTCATCCCCTCTCGAAGTGGTTCGAGCGCGGCGCCAACACTTAGCTAAAATGAAATAAAGGCGGGAAGCGCGAAGAGCATAACGATTATAAACATCGAGTATCACGATTTAAGGCCACTTGGGCCATTTCCATGACCAAAATACTTGTTTTCTTACAAGGGCCTTGTTGCCCCGAGTTTCGGCTCGCGGCGGATAAAATCTACTCCGCATCGAGCGGGAGGACTTCTCGCGCGAGATCGCCTCCAAGACGGGCACCGGCTCCTCGGCCTCGGCCTTGAGCTGCTCGATCCGGGGTTGACCCCTCCTTCTTGCTCGCCCTCGGCGTAGGTGAAGCCGCTCGCAACGGCCTCCATCCCGGCCGGGCGTCCTCCCTCGAGATGCTAAACCCCGAGTAGAAGATGGCCATCGTCCGGCGCGCGGCAAGACGAGGGCTTCGGATACGACCCCGCGAGAGGCGCCGAACTCACGGACCCGGCTAGCATAGCTCGCCGGCATCCGGCCCCTCGGCGTCCACCACCGGCGGGAAGCCCCGGTTGGCGCTAAGGGTGTCGATGGCGCCGGTGATGTGGGCCTTGGGCGAGAGCACGCCGTCGGCCGGCGCATGGGTTGACTTTGCGTACTCACGCGCGTCCACCGAGTCCGCCTCAAACCTGAAAAAGGACGACAAGAATCAAGTACTCAATCAAGTGCTCGAGCAACACGTATGAATCACGCACGAAAAAAAGGACTAAAGGACTTGAGCACTTACGGGTGCAGCGGGTCGAGAGCCCTTGCTCGCACTCGCGCCGCGCGAGCTCGATTTCCTTCCTCTGGAGGGCACGCTCGACGTCGAGCTTTTCCGTCCGCGACTCCTCATAAGCCTTGCCGGCGCCCGGATGGCGAGGTCCTTGTCCGTCACCACCCGATGGAAGTTGACCACCTCCGTCACGGAGACCGCCGCCCGCTCCTTCTCCGCTTCGAGCGCGGCGGCAAGGGCCTCCTTCTCGGCAGTTTCCCGGGTGATCGCCGCCTGCAATTCCTTTGCAAACGCCTCGACGTTGGCCTTATCCTTCTGGAGCTGCTCCATGTCCCGGCATTTGGCCCTGTAGCTCTGCAGCGCCGTAGCTGCGTCCTTCTTGAGCTGCTCGAAGACTTCGTGCAGCTGCGCATACTTCTGACGAGCGGCCTCCGCCTCCTGCGCGGCTTGGGCAAGCTTCTCGCCCGCCTCCCGCTGTGCCACCTCGGCCCCCTGCGCCACTCGAGCAAGCTCATCTTGAGCCTTTTTGGCGTCCTCCTTGGCGGCGTCCAGGGCGGCATTGGCCTCTCGAAGGAGCCGAGCAAAGCGGTGCCGCTCGCCCTTGGCCTCCTACCCCATCCGCACGTACCGCCGGATCTCGTGCTCGCTCTCTTGCGTAGCAAGGATGTGCGTTAATTTGGCATATGGCGGCTGCGTCGTCGAACCATGAAGGGAAGCATTAGATCATAAAACACGATAAACTAAAAAGAAGGGCAACTAAAGTACTCACGGAGAGAAGCCGGGGCATGTCCTCGAAACAAGCGACGGGCGGTCTTCAAGGCGTTCTCGAGCCACGCCGGCGTTCCTCGGTCTCGTGTACGCCTCGAGCTCCTTCGATCGTTCATCACGATCGGAGGAGCCTCGTGGTCGAGGGGGTCGGGGAGCACCAGCGGCGGCCTTTCCCATAAGGGGAACTCCTCCCGCATCTCCTTGTCGACGGAGGAGTGGAGTCTCCTCACCGCCTCCAAATCAACGCCCGCCGTCACCACCCGTTCGGCCAAGGTTGTCGGGCGTTGCGGCTGGCTCTAGGAGGAGGACGCCTCCTGGGCGAGCGCCCGCGCCTCGACCTGCCTCCGCTCTTCGATGGTGACATCGGTGTGGCTGTCGACGATGGCCGCCGCCGTCTGCTTCCTTTGGGCTTCCTCCCATTGGTCGGCATCGGTCATGCCCTCGAACCACACCTCGCCCGTTTCTGAGTCAGGCACGAGGAGGGGCACCAGGTCCCCCAGCAGCTGCGGAGGCTGCGGCGGCGCCTCATACGGCTGCAGGTGGTGCTCCCGCTCGCCGCCACAGGCGCTCATCGCCACTGCGGCGGTGGGCTGCTCCGCTCGCCCCCCGCTGCGGCGGCTGCTCCTCTAGCTCGGCCCGCCGCTCCACTGCGGGCGACGCTCCTCGGCGCTGCGGCGGCGGGCTACACCACCGGCTCCGCCTGCTGCTCCACCGGCTCCTCCGCCTTCTCCTCCTCTTGCGTGGCGGCGGGGTTGAAGTGCTGGAGCTCAACCCCGAAATGGTGGGGGAGTGCCCGCATGAAGCGGCTCGGCCGCGCACCAAGTCCCCGCCGGTGGAACCTGATAAAACTCAGGATGTAGCCCGGCGGGGGATTGGGCTCGAAGTGGTCGTCGTCCGGCACCCGCCACTCCGGTGTCCCCTCCGCCGGATTGGGCGGAAGCAATCCGCCATTGACCAGGTTGATCAGCATCGCCTCGGTCACCGTGGACCGAGGCCACGGAAGCGCCTCCTCCATCACCACCGGCGTGGGAGGCTTGGCGGCCTCCTTGCCTTTGCCCTTGCCTTTTCCACCGGCGCCCTGACCGGAGCCACGGCCCGTCTTCTGGCCCGGCCTCCTCATGTCGGCGACGGGAGCGGGACGGTGGAGCAACGGCGGCGCGAGCACGAGGAACGGTGGCGCGGGAACGGTGGCGCGAAAGCAGGCACGGTCGCGGGCGGCGGCGACGGCGATTGCAGATGACGGTGGCGGCGGATTGAATCTAGAGCAGGGCGCGACTGGCGGCGTGAGCGGCGAGAAGGGCGAGAATGCGGGGAAGAAGAATCAGGAGCCCACTCTTTCGAATTTATAGAGCTCAAGCCGATCCGCGTGAATCGCATCTGACGGCCCAGATTGCACCATCCAATGACCGCGCGCCCCCGGCGGACTCGGCCAAAAAACGGTAACCGCATTTATTGCCCTGACAAACCGCCACCTACCACCACTTACAGGGCGCACGCGTCGCGAGACGGAGCGGAACCGTCGCCAAGCCATGATCATCACGATACGCCGGTTTCTGCCTAAAAAGGCGCGCCGCTTGCAATGGACGGATGCGCCTCGAACAGGCGCAGTGACGGGACGTCTCGACGGACGGTTCCTTACACGGTAAGAAAACCGGGGACCCCGGTCCCACAAGTCGATCTCGAGGAGCGGAGGGCGGCCCCACGGACGGGTTCGAACGGCCGCCCTCGAGCACCCGAGTTAGGGCGCCTATGGGAAGGAACCCTCGAAAGGTTCCACTCGAGAACGAATCCTCGAACACAGATGGCGTGTCCAAGGCGGGGCACTAGGTATCCAAGAGATCCCGTCGACGGGAGGCACTCGAGCCGCCGGTCCCCTCAAACGGGGCCGGTCCTCTGGAAACTAAGCGCCCAGCTCTAATGAGAGCGCCCCCGGGCCTCGATGCCGTCTCCCCTCGAAAGGAGACGAGCTCTCACTTGGACTACCCGCCATCAGCTCACAGGGAGGTGTGGCGCTCGCTCGGTCGCGAGTAGTGTCAGACCTCTCACCACTTGGATCTGATCCAAGAGATCAAGCGAGGAACTGGATCGCTACTCCAGCCCCGCCATTCGAGGCTTGGGGGCTCGAGTCGCCTAAACGACCCCCATCGACGGGGGAAAAGCAGGAGGTGCTCGGGGGCTCGAGGAGTAATTGAATCTCCCGCCTCGAGCTGCTACAACTCCGGTTAATAATACTCTTACTCAAAATCGTTCATCTCAAAGCCCCCGGAGGAATGCCTCATTCCTCGGGGCCTCGAGCTACCCCCACGGGGACGCTCGCGCGCCCACGGAGAAAGGACGAAATAACTCCTCGAGACAACATGACCCTAAGTCTAGGTACTTCAACTCCACTTCATAATCCCTTGCTTGAAGTTTTTCACAATCAAGCAAGGGCTCGGGGGCTACTGTCGCATACCTGGATTAGGGGGTCCTAAATTGGGTGAATTAGAGACGAGCAAATCAGCCTCATCCTGTCTAAAAATCCCAAAAACTAACCGACCCGGAAGAAACCCCCAATCCCCCTCGAGCCGGGCCAGCCCACTATCGGGCCCACAAAGCCTCGGGAACCTCCTAAACTCGGAAAGGTGGCCACTCACCCGCTCGAGAGAGAAGTGCGGAAACCGCTCGAGCGTGCGACCGCTCGAGACGATGGCCTCAAAGCTGCTCGAGCGAGCAACCACTCGAGGGACGGAGAACGCTCGAGCGAGCGGTCGCTCGAGTCCGCTCTCAATCATTGCCCGACCAGAGCTCGCACATGGCTACAGGGCTCGAACAGCGCCGACGTACGCTGACACCACCTAACCCCATGGCTACAGAACCCGAAGTAGTGGAGCGTACGCTGGTCGCTTCACCATTACGCTGCCCATCTCCCGGATTCGAGGATGGCAGGCGCTACTGTTAAGCCATGCTTTGTACTGTGCCTCGTACGGCACCCCCTCCAGGTCGGCCGACCTGCCCTTGGTGGCAGGACACCTTGGCACTTCAGCCACTGCCACTTGGACCTTCTAGAAGGCCAGTGGGACCCACCTGTCAGCCAACCATAGGAAGAGCTACTATTAAGCTATAGTGTGAGAATAGAGGGAAGAGAGTGAGGAGTTCCAGCGGAGGAGTCCCGGCCTGTCGGGAGTCTTCTTCCAAGAGCACCTCAGCGGATGCTTGTCTTCTAGTAAGTTTACTATCTAGTTGCTTTCATCTGAGTACTTTCAGTATTTACTTTCTGTCTTAGTTTATCTTAAGTGTACACACTTTCTGCTGGCACATTGCTCTCTCCTGAGCGGGTGTATGTCAGGCTCTTGAGTGAAGTACTTTAAACCCTGGCCATGTTTAGAGTAGTAGAGATAGTGTAGACGCGGTGTCTAGACTAGATCTGCCGGTGTGAACGTCTGGCTGCACCCGGGAACGCCCACAAGTGTAGTGTGACAGGCCTTAGTTGGGACCTTGGAGCTCTCCCGAGCGTGTTGTTAGGTTAGATTGTAGGCCTACTTTGGGGGTCGCTTCGGGTGCGTTATTTTAGCATCCTGTCTCGTCCTTCGGCCGCAGCAGAAAGATAGAGTTAGTGCTCACATACCCTTAGGATAAGCTAAGTTAGAACCGAATACTAGAATTACCTCTTGAACCCATCCTAAGCCCTTTGATCATTGCCTAACAGCATCCCTTGGCCTAGTTAGTCCACTTCTCGTTCTCTGTGGAAAATACGATACCTGGAATACTCCCGGTGAAGTGCTACATTGACTACCCGTCCGCTTACGTGTAATCCCATTGCCACATGCGGTGTCAACACCTACAGCTCTCGACACTAGGTCAAGCACGACCGTATGCCATGGTTAAGGTGTTTTCATGCCTCTGGCCTCACCACCACAATGTTTGTCATCACCTGAGAGCCCGAACGGCCCTTAACCACGGCTCCATGACTCCCGGAACTTCCATATTTGCACACACGATGTGCTATCGCATGGCCGGATCTGTGCATCCTATGGCTCTCGGCCTTTGGGTCAAGCATGCCCGTACGCCATGGTTAAGCCATTTTGATGCCTCTCTCCTCTCGACCATAGAGTTTTCCATCACTCGAGAGCTGAAGGGCCCTTAACCATGGCTCACGGCTCCAAAACTGCCATATTTGGACACACAACCGTGCTTGCCACACGGTCGGTTCCAACGCATCCTATGGCTCCTGGCACCGAGTCAAGCATGCCCGTATGCCACGGTTATGGCATTTTGACACATCGGCTTCTCTACCATAGCATTTGCCATAGCTCGAGAGCACGAACGGCCCTTAACCTCGGCTCCACGGCTCCGGCTTGTCATATTTGGACACACGACTTTTCTTTGCCGCACGGCGGTTCTGCGCGTCCTACGGCTCCTCGCACCAAGTCAAGCACGCCCATGCGCCTTGGTTAAGGTGTTTTGACACCTCTGGCCTCTCCAGCATAGTGTTTGTTGCCGCCTGAGAACCCGAATGGCCCTTAACCATGGCTCCACAGCTCTAAAACTGCCATATTTGCACACACGACTATGCTACCGCACAGCCGGTTCCTGCGTATCCTACAGCTCTCGACACTAGTTCAAGCACGATCGTATGCCATGGTTAAGGTGTTTTCATGCCACTGGCCTCACCACCACAATGTTTGTCATCACCCGAGAGCCCGAACGGCCCTTAGTGTTGGGAATATGCCCTAGAGGTAATCATAGAGATGATGATATTCCGCTTGTATCCATGATATGTAATATGTCCATTGAATATCCATTAAAGACAACTTGTATTGATTGGTAATTATGTGAATTGTTTGTGGAACTCTTTTACTTGTATGGTTATTCTATATTTGTCCTGGTCGGAGTTCAAGTGAGGACACACATGAATATTAGACTAGCACATTATTAGTTGATGACTATGTTTCACAAGTTATGGACATGGAGATGTCGAACTAATAATGTGGGCACATGTATGAAATGTAGGCTGGGATGACCCGACATGAGATTGTCTCTATACACATCATATACGTTATGTCCTTCGACTGAGATTGTTGTATGTACTCGAGATGTGTATCGACTTACTTAGGGGCCCGACAAACGCTACTCCGTTCTTGGGTAGTTATAAAGGATGTCTTCGGGTTTGTCGAGAAGCATCTTTGCGAGACATAGACAATCAAGATGGGACTTGCCCCTCTCTAATGAGAGTGATATCACTGGATCACTCAAGTGATTGGATCAACAAATGCATGGCCGTGCTTGGGTTAAGTGTTAACCCACGAGTTGAACCAAATATCATGTGGCAAGGGAGTAACATGTATATGGTCGTAGTGGTTCGTCTGATATGATCATTTGCGTGCACATAGGAGTTGTCACACCTTGCTAGAGGCCGCTGTCAGCTATTGGGTGAATAGGAGTATTCGGCCCATGTCTATGTGTGCGTGAACCCATAGGGTCGCACGCTTAAGAGGCTGGAAGCCTAATTCGGGTTGGACCCGAATTAGACAAGGCTTAGGGTTTCTAATGGGCCTCCAACTCAGGAGCACATGAGGGACACCTATATAAGTAGAGGGGAGGGGCGCGGCCAAACCGAATCCACGCCTTGGGCAGCCGCCGTCGCCCTCACGCTCTCGCCTTCGCTCTTCGCGGACCTAGCGGTCCCGGAGCGCATCGCTTCTCCCTCGTACGTGTGTGATACCTCGGAGGTGCTGCATACGGAGCACGAGGACGAACCGCAAGTGGTGGGAGGAGTTCTTCTGGACGACCACGCAAGCTGCATGGCACTGCGACGCGTTCGACTACATCGAGTCATCTTCCGCTGCATCTGCGCGTCTAGTGGTAATCCCGTAACTGTAACTAGCGGTAGATCCGGGATATGAGGTAGAAAAGTTTTGTTTTCCGGCTAGCGTAGCACCCTCATAACCCTTCGGTGGTATCAGCTCTATCTTTGTGTCATTATAGGTTCTGGATGTAGCATATGTGATATGCGCGGTTTTAGATGAGTTTCCGATCTTGGTTCATGGTCTTGCCGCGTTGGTCTTGTAACGATCTACTCGTACCGGTCGGAATTCCGCCATCCGAGTTAAGTGATAGATGTAAATCCAATCACGGCGAGTTTGAGATCAATCAGATTGATCAAATTGAACCCTAGGTCAAGTGCCGAGCGCATGAGATGCGCGGCGGCGCGACATGGATCGGCCGTCGGGCGAGTTGCCGAGAAAAGTTCTATTCGTAAAACGGCCGTAACTTTTAAACCGTAACTCGGATGGAGACGATCTTTACGCCAAAATGTAGACAATTTCAAGATGGATCCAATCGAATCCCACACCATCGGATTCGATAAGATTAGAATTGTCAAAAGAGGTCCGTAAGATAGAGTTTTTCGTGATTTACTTTTAGTAGTCGAAATCGGTTAACTCTGTTTTGCAGGATTTCATGACTGGTATAGCCCTTATGTGTATGTGATGCATGTATGTAATTAATTCATGGCTTGCATGTCATGAGGATGACAATATGGGCTGGAGCCATATAGATATTGTCAAAATTATTGTAATGGCCTGCGTGCCAATTTTGTGATGATACTATCCGCGACTATGTAATTTTAATTCACTAGCTTTGGCGTTAGTGGTAGATAGTCATGGCGGATTCATCAGCGAAGGATGGCATCATGGATCGTGGAGATGGAGATCACCATGATGAACAGATTGACGACGAGATGGAGATCTCAAAAAGAACAATGGGCTATACCAAGTCATATCTGTGTTTATGCCGTTCTTACTATGTTCTACTTTCACATGCTATAATGTTTTTGTCTACATTCGTGCGGTAGTGAAGTAGAACGATCCCTCAGTAATGTTTGAGTTCATGCTCCCCCAAACCTTGCACTTCCTTTGTCTTGTACAATCGGTGGTGGGTCTATGAAATTAGGGTGCCAGCGATTTTCCTTGACTAGACGGGTTCGTATCGGATACTTGCTTTGAAAGGTTTGGTTGCTTGAACAAGGTCATCCTAACGGTTAGGGACCTTGGAGCATAAGAAGTTGGTAACCCAAGCATAGAGATGCTATCCAACAACAAGAGTCATATGTGATATGATTAGCAAAGAGTTGCTTACCGATCTATCATGTCTTCTAGCGGTGATGCTAAAGCTCACTAGTCGACTTGCTAGTTGTGGGTCTTGAATCACTAAATTTCAATCGAGGGATATTGATTTTAGTGGGAGTAGATTATATTTGATATTATTTACTCTATCATGGATACTTTGTCTTAGTATTTTGCATTACTTTTGTTGTAGATTAAATGGCGTCTTCTAAACCATTTACTTTGCGTTCGATTCTTGAGAAAGATAAGTTGAATGGAACAAACTATGCGGATTGGATCCGCAATCGAGAATTGTTCTCGGGAGCACAGAGAAAAAGGTGGAATATCTAGACACCCCTTTACCGGATGAGCCTGCGATAATGCATCTACTGTGAAAAATGCTTACAAGAAAGCATGTGATGCGATCTTGAAATAAGGCGCCTTATGCTTGCGTGTATGGAACCCGATCTGCAGATGCAGTTCGATAACAATCATTCAGCGAACGATATGATCGTGGCGCTTGAAGAGATGTTCCAAACTCAAGCTAGGGCCGAAAGGTTCAATGTCTCGAAGGCGCTTGCTTTGAAACCAAGCTAGCGGAGGGTGCGGCTGTTGGGCCACACGTAATCAAGATGGTTGGTTACACTCAAAGGTTGGAGAAGCTAGGCTTTCCAATTGGCCAAGAGTTGGCTACTGATTTCATTCTCTCATCTCTGCCGCCCAGCTATGGAAACTTCATTGCGAACTACCATATGCATGGTGCGGAGAGGGGCTTGAATGAGTTGTGTGGCATGCTTTGAAAACAGCGAGGCGAGATATTAAGAAGCGGGTTGGTGGCCAAGTGTTGGCTCCCGAGAACAAGCCTAACTTTAAGAGAAAGAAGGGCTGGGGAAGAAAAAGGGCAAGGCTAAAGATGTGATCTCCAAGCCGGCTCCGCCCGCCCCAAAGCTGGACCACCGGCCGATGCTAAATGTTTTCATTGTGGTAAGGATGGTCCTTTGGAAAAGCGCAAGGCGTACTTGGCGTCCTTAGAGAAGGACGGCGGTAGTAAAGGTACTCCCGCTCATACGCTTGTTGTTTATGTTACGAGACATTTTCCTCGCTAACTCTTATATCAATTCTTGGGTATTTGATACGGATCGGTTGCTCATATTTGCAATTCGATGCGAGAGAATGATAAGAAGTAGAAGCGTGGAGAAGGGAGAGGTTGATTTCCGTGTGGGCAACAATGCAAGAGTTCTTTGTGTTGAACGTCGGGATGATGCAACTTCACCTTCCGTCGGGATTTATCTTGGAATTGAATAATTGTTATTTTGTTCCTAGCCTAAGTCGAAACATTGTGTCACCTTCATGTTTGATGAAGGATGGTTATTCAATTGTGAGTAAAGACAATGGTTGTGTTATCTCAAAGAATGATATGTTTGTGGCTTTTGCATCCATTGTGAATGGATTAGTTATTTTAAATCTTGATGATGCAATTGTACGTAATGTTAATGCTAAAAAGCCTCGACTTAATGAGTTAAGTCCTACATATATGTGGCATTGTCGTTTGGGTCATATAAGTGAAAATCGCATGAAGAGGCTCCATGATGATGGGCTTCTAACTTCGTTTGATTTTGAATCTTACGAGACATGTGAGGCTTGCCTATTGGGCAAGATGACCAAGATGCCTTTCTTAGATTTTCCTGAGAGAGCGTCTGACTTATTGGAACTAGTACATAGTGATGTATGTGGACCAATGAGCACGGCGGCTAGAGCGGTTTCGGTACTTCATAACTTTTCGATGACTTTAGTAGATATGGCTATGTCTACCTAATGAAGTATAAGTACGAAACATTTGAAAAGTTCAAAGAATTTCAGAATGAAGTAGAGAACCAACGTGGCAAGAAAATTAAGGCCTTGCGATCGATCGTGGAGGCGAATATTTGAGTCACGAGTTTAGCAATCATCTTAAGAGTTGTGGAATTGTTCCACGGCTTACGCCACTGACGCCACGGAGAAATGGCGTGTCGGCGGCGTAATCGGACTTTGTTGGACATGGTTCGGTCTATGATGAGCCGTCGGACCTACCTTTATCGTATTGGGGATATGCTCTAGAAACAGCCGCTTTCACATTGAATAGAGTACCATCTAAGTACGTAGTTAAGACACCATATGAGATATGGGTAGGAAGAGTCCTAGTTTGTCTTTTCTAAAAATTTGGGGTTGTGAAGTTTATGTCAAACGGCTTATATCGGATAAGCTAACACCCAAATCGGACAAATGTTTTTTCGTGGGATATCCCAAGGAAACTTTAGGATATTACTTCTACAACCGCTCAGAGGGAAAAGTGTTTGTTGCTCGAAACGGTGTTTTCTTAGAGAAAGAGTTTCTCAAAAGAGAGAAGAGTGGACAAAAGGTGTATCTTGAAGAAGTTTAAGATGAGCCAGTCGAGAAGGACTCTACGAGTGATGCTAATGTAGTAGAACAAGTTGAGATGCCCATGGCTCTTTGAAACACCTCCACAACCACGAAGATCGGCAAGACTTCGCGAATTGCGTGGGGATCTGTTATTGTTGGACGATGACGAACTGCAACATATGCGAGAAGCTATGATGGACTCGAGATTAGAGCAATGGTAGAGTGCCATGAGATCCAAGATAGATTCCATGGGAAATAATCAAGTTTGGAACTTGGTTGACCCGCGATGGTGTTAGACCCATCGAGCAAATGGATCTATAAAAAGAAGAAGGATATGGACGGAAATGTTCACGTCTATAAAGCTCGACTTGTCGCAAAGGGTTTTCGGCAAGTTCAAGGAATTGACTACTGACGAGACATTCTCTCCGGTAAGCGATGCTTAAATCTATCCGGATCATTCTAGCAATAGCCGCCTATTTCGATTATGAGATTTGGCGAGATGGATGTTAAAACGGCCTTTCTAAATGGAAATTTAGAGGAGGACGTGTATATGATACATCCCGAAGGTTTTGTTGATCCAAATAATGCTTGGAAAAATATGCAAGCTTAAGAAATCTATTTATGGGTTAAAGCAAGCATCTCGGAGTTGGAACATTCATTTTGATGAGGTGGTCAAAGGGTTTGGCTTCCGTCGGAATGAAGAAGAGCCTTGTGTTTACCAAAAGGCTAGTGGGAGCGCCGTTGTTGTGTTTCTAATCTTGTATGTGGATGACATACTATTGATTGGGAATGACATTCCAATGTTGCAATCCGTAAAGACTTCACCGAATAATAGTTTTTCTATGAAGGATTTAGGAGATGCAGCATACATCTTGGGCATTAAGATCTATAGAGATAGGTCGAAGAGGCTAATAGGATTATGCCAAGATACATACATTGACAAGGTGTTGAAACGGTTCAACATGGAGCAATCCAAGAAAGGGTTCTTGCCTATGTCACATGGTATGCGCTTTAGCGACAAGCAATGTCCTTCATCAGATGAAGAGCGCAAACGCATGAGTAAGGTTCCATATGCTTCGGCGTCGGTTCCATCATGTATGCCATGATATGTACTCGCCCGGATGTCTCATATGCTCTAAGTGTTGCGACGGTACCAAGGCAATCCTGGTGAGAGTCCTTTGGGCCAGTTAAAAACATCCTTAAGTACTTGAGAAGGACTAAGGATGAGTTCCTGATCTATGGAGGTGAGGAGGAGCTCGTTGTAAATGGTTACACCGATGCTAGCTTTCAAACTGATGTAGATGATTCACAATCTCAATCAGGTTTTGTGTTCACGGTAAATGGTGGTGCAGTAAGCTGGAAAAGTTCCAAGCAGGAGACAGTGTCCGATTCTACAACAGAAGCCGAGTACATTGCAGCTTCCGAAGCTGCAAAGGAAGGTGTTTGGATGAGGCGTTTCCTCATTGATCTTGGTGTGTTTCCTAATGCGGCTAGCCCATTGAATCTACATTGTGACAACAATGGGGCGATAAACGCGGCTAAGGAGCCAAGGAATCACCGAAGAACAAACATGTACGGCGGAAATTTCACCTCATTCGACGTGCATAGCGAAGGTGAAATTAAAATGTGCAAAATACATACGGATTTGAATGTAGCAGATCCGTTGACAAAGGCACTTCCACAGCCTAAGCATGAGGCGCACATGAGGTCTATGGGGATTAGACATCTTAGAGATTAACTCTAGTGCAAGTGGGAGACTGTTGGGAATATGCCCTAGAGGTAATCATAGAGATGATGATATTCCGCTTGTATCCATGATATGTAATATGTCCATTGAATATCCATTAAAGACAACTTGTATTGATTGGCAATTATGTGAATTGTTTGTGGAACTCTTTTACTTGTATGGTTATTCTATATTTGTCCTTGGTCGGAGTTCATGTGAGGACACACATGAATATTAGACTAGCACATTATTAGTTGATGACTATGTTTCACAAGTGATGGACATGGAGATGTCGAACTAATAATGTGGGCACATGTATGACATGTAGGCTGGACTGACCCGACATGAGATTGTCTCTATACACATCATATACGTTATGTCCTTCGACTGAGATTGTTGTATGTACTCGAGATGTGTATCGACTTACTTAGGGACCCGACAAATGCTACTCCGTTCTTGGGTAGTTATAAAGGATGTCTTCGGGTTTGTCGAGAAGCATGCTGCGAGACATAGACAATCAAGATGGGACTTGCCCCTCTCTAATGAGAGTGATATCACTGGATCACTCAAGTGATTGGATCAACAAATGCATGGCCGTGCTTGGGTTAAGTGTTAACCCACGAGTTGAACCAAATATCATGTGGCAAGGGAGTAACATGTATATGGTCGTAGTGGTTCGTCTGATATGATCATTTGCGTGCACATAGGAGTTGTCACGCCTTGCTAGAGGCATTTGTCGGCTATTGGGCGAATAGGAGTATTCGGCCCATGTCTATGTGTGCGTGAACCCATAGGGTCGCACGCTTAAGAGGTGGAAGCCTAATTCGGGTTGGACCCGAATTAGACAAGGCTTAGGGTTTCTAATGGGCCTCCAACTCGGGAGCACATGAGGGACGCCTATATAAGTAGAGGGGAGGGGGCGCGGCCAAACCGAATCACGCCTTCGGGCGGCCGCCGTCGCCCTCCACGCTCTCGCCTTCGCTCCTCGCGGACCTAGCGGTCGGAGCGCATCGCTTCTCCCTCGTACGTGTGTGATACCTCGGAGATGCTGCATCTGGAGCATGAGGACGAACCGCAAGTGGTGGGAGGAGTTGCTGGACGACCACACAACTGCACGGCACTGCTGCGACGCGTTCGGCTACATCGAGTCGTCTTCCGCTGCATCTGCGCGTCTAGTGGTAATCCCGTAACCTGTAACTAGCAGTAGATCCTGGGATATGAGGTAGAAAAGTTTTGTTTTCTGGCTAGCGTAGCACCCTCATAACCCATCACTTAGCTATAGCTCCACGACTCCAGAACATCCATAATTACACGCACAACTGTGCTGCCGCACGGCCAGATCCTGTGCATCCTACGGCTCTTGGCACCGGGTCAAGCACGCCCGTACGCCATGGTTAAGTCATTTTGATGCCTCTCACCTCTCCACCATAGAGTTTTCCATCACCCGAGAGCCTGAAGGGCCCTTAACCATGGCTCCACGGCTCCAAAACTGCCATATTTGCACACACGACCATGCTGCCGCACGGTCGGTTCCAACGCGTCCTATGGCTCCCGGCACAGAGTCAAGCATGCCCGTACGCCATTGTTAAGGCATTTTGACACCTCTGGCCTCTCTACCATAGCGTTTGCCATCGCTCGAGAGCCTGAACGGCCCTTAACCTCAGCTCCACGGCTCCAGAACAGCCATATTTGCACACACAACTTTGCTGCCGCACGGCCGGTTCCTGCGCGTCCTACGGCTCCTCGCACAAAGTCAAGCACGCCCATGCGCCATGGTTAAGGCATTTTGACACCTCTGGCCTCTCCACAACAGCATTTATTGCTGCCCGAGGACCTGAATGGCCCTTAACCATGGCTCCACAGCTCTAGAACTGCCATATTTGCACACACGACTATGCTACCGCACAGCCGGTTTCTGCGTGTCCTACAGCTCTCGGCACTAGGTCAAGCATGACCGTATGCTATAGTTAAGGTGTTTTGATGCCTCTGGCCTCACCACCACAATGTTTGTCATCACCTGAGAGCCCGAACAGCCCTTAACCACAACTCCATGACTCGAACTTCCATATTTGCACACACGGCGTGTCTTTGCCGCAGCGGCGGATCCTGTGCATCCTATGGCTCCCGGCACCAGGTCAAGCATGCCCGTACGCCATGGTTAAGCCATTTCGATGCCTCTCTCCTCTCCACCATAGAGTTTTCCATCACCCAAGAGCCTGAAGGGCCCTTAACCACGGCTCCATGGCTCGAAAACTGCCATATTTGCACACACAACCATGCTGCTGCACGGTCGGTTCCAACGCGTCCTATGGCTCCTGGCACTGAGTCAAGCATGCCCGTACGCCATGGTTAAGGCATTTTGACACATCTGGCTTCTCTACCATAGCATTTGCCATAGCTCGAGAGCCTGAATGGCCCTTAACCTCGGCTCCACGGCTCCTGAACTGTCATATTTGGACACACGACTTTGTCGCCGCACGGCCGGTTCCTGCGCGTCCTACGGCTCCTCGCACCAAGTCAAGCACGCCCATGCGCCATGGTTAAGGCATTTTGACACCTCTGGCCTCTCCAGCATAGTGTTTGTTGCCGCCCGAGAACCTGAATGGCCCTTAACCATGGCTCCACAGCTCTAGAACTGCCATATTTGCACACATGACTATGCTACCGCACAGCCGGTTCCTGCGTATCCTACAGCTCTCGACACTAGGTCAAGCACGATCGTATGCCATGGTTAAGGCGTTTTCATGCCACTGGCCTCACCACCACAATGTTTGTCATCACCCGAGAGCCCGAAAGGCCCTTAGCTATAGCTCCACGACTCCAGAACATCCATAATTGCACGCACAACTGTGCTGCCGCACGGCCGGATCCTGTGCATCCTACGGCTCTCGGCACCGGGTCAAGCATGCCCGTACGCCATGGTTAAGCCATTTTGATGCCTCTCACCTCTCCCCCATAGAGTTTTCCATCACCCGAGAGCCTGAAGGGCCCTTAACCACGGCTCCACGGCTCCAAAACTGCCATATTTGCACACACGACCATGCTGCCGCACGGTCGATTCCAACGCATCCTATGGCTCCCGGCACAGAGTCAAGCATGCCCGTACGCCATGGTTAAGGCATTTTGACACCTCTAGCCTCTCTACCATAGCGTTTGCCGTCGCTCGAGAGCCTGAACGGCCCTTAACCTCAGCTCCATGGCTCCGGCGCCATATTTGCACACACGACTTTCTTTGCCCCGCACGGCGGTTCCTGCGCGTCCTACGGCTCCTCGCACCAAGTCAAGCACGCCCATGCGCCATGGTTAAGGCGTTTTGACACCTCTGGCCTCTCCACCACAGCATTTATTGCTGCTCGAGGACCCGAATGGCCCTTAACCATGGCTCCACAGCTCTAGAACTGCCATATTTGCACGCACGACTATGCTACCGCACAGCCGGTTTCTGCGTGTCCTACAGCTCTCGGCACTAGGTCAAGCATGACCGTATGCTATAGTTAAGGTGTTTTGATGCCTCTGGCCTCACCACCACAATGTTTGTCATCACCTGAGAGCCCGAATGGCCCTTAACCACAACTCCATGACTCCAGAACTTCCATATTTGCACACCACGACGTGTCTTTCGCACGGCCGGATCCTGTGCATCCTATGGCTCCGGCACCGGGTCAAGCATGCCCGTACGCCATGGTTAAGCAATTTTGATGCCTCTCTCCTCTCCACCATAGAGTTTTCCATCACCCAAGAGCACGAAGGGCCCTTAACCACGGCTCCACGGCTCCAAAACGCCATATTTGCACACACAACCATCTTTGCCGCACGGTCGGTTCCAACGCGTCCTATGGCTCCTGGCACGAGTCAAGCATGCCCGTACGCCATGGTTAAGGCATTTTGACACATCGGCTTCTCTACCATAGCATTTGCCATAGCTCGAGAGCGGAATGGCCCTTAACCTCGGCTCCACGGCTCCCGGAAGCGCCATATTTGCACACACGACTTTGCTGCCGCACTGCCGGTTCCTGCACGTCCTACGGCTCCTCGCACCAAGTCAAGCACGCCCATGCACCATGGTTAAGGCGTTTTGACACCTCTAGCCTCTCCAGCATAGTGTTTGTTGCTGCCTGAGAACCCGAATGGCCCTTAACCATGGCTTCACAGCTCTAGAACTGCCATATTTGCACACACGACTATGCTACCGCACAGCCGGTTCCTGCGTATCCTACAGCTCTCGACACTAGGTCAAGCATGACCGTATGCCATGGTTAAGGTGTTTTCACGCCTTTGGCCTCACCACCACAATGTTTGTCATCACCCAAGAGCCCGAACGGCCCTTAACTACAGCTCCACGACTCCAGAACATCCATAATTGCACACACGACTGTGCCGCCGCACGGCCAGATCCTGTGCATCCTACGGCTCTCGGCACCGGGTCAAGCACGCCCGTACACCATGGTAAAGCTATTTTGGTGCCTCTCACCTCTCCACCATAGAGTTTTCCATCACCTGAGAGCCAGAAGGGCCCTTAACCACGGCTCCACGGCTCCAAAACTGCCATATTTGCACACACGACCATGCTGCCGCACGGTCGGTTCCAACGCGTCCTATGGCTCCCGGCACTGAGTCAAGCATACCTGTACACCATGGTTAAGACATTTTGACACCTCTGGCCTCTCTACCATAGCGTTTGCCATCGCTCGAGAGCCTGAACGGCCCTTAACCTCGGCTCCACGTCTCCAGAACTGCCATATTTGCACACACGACTTTGCTGCCGCACGGCCGGTTCCTGCACGTCCTATGGCTCCTCGCACCAAGTCAAGCACGCCCATGCGCCATGGTTAAGGCATTTTGACACCAGTGGCCTCTCCACCACAGCGTTTGTTGCCGCCTGAGAACCCGAATGGCCCTTAACCATGGCTCCACAGCTCTAGAACTCCCATATTTGCACACACGACTATGCTACCGCACAGCCGGTTCCTGCGTATCCTACAGCTCTCGACACTAGGTCAAGCACGACCGTATGCCATGGTTAAGGCGTTTTCACGCCTCTGGCCTCACCACCACAATGTTTGTCATCACCCGAGAGCCCGAACGGCCCTTAACCACAGCTCCATGACTCTAGAACTTCCATATTTGCACACACGACAGTGCTGCTGCACGGCCGGATCCTGTGCATCCTATGGCTCCCGGCACCGGGTCAAGCATGCCCGTACGCCATGGTTAAGCCATTTTGATGCCTCTCTCCTCTCCACCATAGAGTTTTCCATCACCCAAGAGCCTGAAGGGCCCTTAACCACGGCTCCACGGCTCCAAAACTGCCATATTTGCACACACAATCGTGCTGCCGCACGGTCGGTTCCAACGCATCCTATGGCTCCTGGCACTGAGTCAAGCATGCCCGTACGCCACGGTTAAGGCATTTTGACACATCTGGCTTCTCTACCATAGCGTTTGCCATAGCTCGAGAGCCTGAACGGCCCTTAACCTCGGCTCCACGGCTCCAGAACTATCATATTTGGACACATGACTTTGCTGCCGCACGGCCGGTTCCTGCACGTCCTACGGCTCCTCGCACCAAGTCAAGCACGCCCATGCGCCATGGTTAAGGCATTTTGACACCTCTGGCCTCTCCAACATAGTGTTTGTTGCTGCCCGAGAACCCGAATGGCCCTGAACCATGGCTCCACAGCTCTAGAACTGCCATATTTGCACACACGACTATGCTACCGCACAGCCGGTTCCTACGTATCCTACAGCTCTCGACACTAGGTCAAGCACGACCGTATGCCATGGTTAAGGCGTTTTCACACCTCTGGCCTCACCACCACAATGTTTGTAATCACCCAAGAGCCCGAACGGCCCTTAACTACAGCTCCACGACTCCAAAACATCCATAATTGTACACACGACTGTGCTGCCGCACGGCCGGATCCTGTGCATCCTACGGCTCTCGACACCGGGTCAAGCACGCCCGTATGCCATGGTTAAGCTATTTTGATGCCTCTCACCACTCCACCATAGAGTTTTCCATCACCCGAGAGCCAGAAGGGCCCTTAACCACGGCTCCACGGCTCCAAAACTGCCATATTTGCACACACGACCATGCTGCCGCACGGTCGGTTCCAACGGGTCCTATGGCTCCCGGCACTGAGTCAAGCATACCCGTACGCCATGGTTAAGGCATTTTGACACCTCTGGCCTCTCTACCATAGTGTTTGCCATCGCTCGAGAGCCTGAACGGCCCTTAACCTCGGCTCCACGGCTCCAGAACTGCCATATTTGCACACACGACTTTGCTGCCGCACGGCCGATTCCTGCGGGTCCTATGGTTCCTCGCACCAAGTCAAGCACGCCCATGCGCCATGGTTAAGGCAACAAACGCTGTGGTGGAGAGGCCACAGGTGTCAAAATGCCTTAACCATGGTGCATGGGCGTGCTTGACTTGGTGTGAGGAGCCATAGGACGCGCAGGAACCGGCCGTGCGACAGCAAAATCGTGTGTGCAAATATGGTAGTTCTGGAGCCATGGAGCCGAGGTTAAGGCCATTCAGGCTCTCGAGCGATGGCAAACGCTATGGTAGAGAGGCCAGAGGTGTCAAAATGCCTTAACCATGGCGTACGGGCATGCTTGACTCAAAGGCCGGTAGCCATAGGACGCGTTGAACCACCGTGCGCAAAAGATGGTTGTGTGTGCAAATATGGCAGCTTTTGGAGCCGTGGAGCCGTGGTTAAGGGCCCTTCGTGCTCTTGGGTGATGGAAAACTCTATGGGTGGAGAGGAGAGAGGCATCAAAATGGCTTAACCATGGCGTACGGCATGCTTGACTCGGGTGCCGGAGCCATAGGATGCACAGATCCGGCCGTGCGGCAAGAAGACCGTCGCGTGTGTGCAAATATGGAAGTTCTAGAGTCATGAGCCGTGGTTAAGGGCCGTCGCTCTCGGTGATGACAAACATTGTGGTGGTGAGGCCAGAGGTGTGAAAACGCCTTAACCATGGCATACGGTCGTGCTTGACCTAGTGTCGAGAGTCAGGATACGCAGGAACCTCAGCGCGGTAGCATAGTCGTGTGTGCAAATATGGGAGTTCTAGAGCCGTGGAGCCATGGTTAAGGGCCATTCGGGTTCTCAGAACAAACGCTGTGGTGGAGAGGCCACCGGTGTCAAAATGCCTTAACCATGGCGCATGGGCGTGCTTGACTTGGTGCGGGGAGCCATAGGACGCGCAGGAACCGCCGTGCGGCAAAGAAAGTCGTGTGTGCAAAATACGGCAGCTGAGACGTGGAGCCGAGGTTAAGGGCCGTTCGTGCTCGAGCGATGGCAAACGCTATGGTAGAGAGGCCGAGAGGTGTCAAAATGTCTTAACCATGGCGTACGTATGCTTGACTCGGGCCGAGCCATAGGACGCGTTGAACCGACCGTGCTGCAGCATGGTCGTGTGTGCAAATATGGCGCTTTAGAGCCGTGGAGCCGTGGTTATGGGCCCTTCCGGCTCTCAGTGATGGAAAACTCTATGGTGGAGAGGTGGAGAGGCACCAAAATAGCTTAACCATGGCGTACGGGCGTGCTTGACCCGGTGTCGAGAGCCATAGGATGCACAGGATCTGACGCGTGCGCAAAGACAACATGTGTGCAATTATGGATGTTCTGGAGTCGTGGAGCTGTAGTTAAGGGCCGTTCGGGCTCTTGGGTGATGGCAAACATTGTGGTGGTGAGGCCAGAGGCATGAAAACACCTTAACCATGGCATACGGTCGTGCTTGACCTAGTGTCGAGAGCTGTAGGATACGCAGGAACCGGCTGTGCGGTAGCATAGTCGTGCGTGCAAATATGGCAGTTCTAGAGCTGTGGAGCCATGGTTAAGGGCCATTCGGGTCCTCGGGCAGCAATAAATGCTGTGGTGGAGAGGCCAGAGGTGTCAAAACGCCTTAACCATGGTGCATGGGCGTGCTTGATCTTGGTGCGAGGAGCCGTAGGACGCCATAGGAACCGCCGTGCGGCAAGCAAAGTCGTGTGTGCAAATATGGCGCGCCGGAGCCGTGGAGCCGCAGGTTAAGGGCCGTTCGTGCTCGAGCGACGGTAAACGCTATGGTAGAGAGGCCAGAGGTGTCAAAATGCCTTAACCATCATGTACGGGCATGCTTGACTCAGTGCCGGAGCCATAGGATGCGTTGGAACTCGACCAGGTGCAAAGATGGTCGTGTGTGCAAATATGGCGCTTTGGAGCCGTGAGCCGTGGTTAAGGGCCCTTCAGGCTCTCGGGTGATGGAAAACTCTATGGTGGAGAGGTGAGAGGCATCAAAATGGCTTAACCATGGCGTACGGGCATGCTTGACCCGGTGCCGAGAGCCGTAGGATGCACAGGATCCGGCTGTGCGGTAGCATAGTCGTGTGTGCAAATATGGCAGTTCTAGAGCGGTGGAGCCATGGTTAAGGGCCCTTTGGGTTCTCGAGCGGCAACAAATGCTATGGTGGAGAGGCCAGAGGTGTCAAAACGCCTTAACTACGGATCATGGGCGTGCTTGACTTGGTGCGAGGGGCCGTTGGACGCGCAGGAACCGGCCGTGCGGCAGCAAAGTCGTGTGTGCAAATATGGTAGTTCTGGAGCCATGGAGCCGAGGTTAAGGCCATTCAGGCTCTCGAGCGACGGCAAACGCTACGGTAGAGAGGCCAGAGGTGTCAAAATGCCTTAACCATCATGTACGGGCATGCTTGACTCAGTGCTGGGAGCCATAGGACGCGTTGGAACCGACCGTGCGGCAGCATGGTCATGTGTGCAAATATGGCAATTTTTGGAGCCGTGGAGCCATGGTTAAGGGCCCTTCAGGCTCTTGGGTGATGGAAAACTCTATGGTGGAGAGGTGAGAGGCATCAAAATGGCTTAACCATGACGTACGGGCGTGCTTGACCCGGTGCCGAGAGCCGTAGGATGCACAGGATCTGGCCGTGCGGCAGCACAGTTGTGCGTGCAATTATTGATGTTCTGGAGTCGTGGAGCTATAGCTAAGTGATGGGTTATGAGGGTGCTACGCTAGTCGGAAAACAAAACTTTTCTACCTCATATCCCAGGATCTACTGCTAGTTACAGGTTACGGGATTACCACTAGACGCGCAGATGCAGCGGAAGACGACTCGATGTAGTCGAACGCGTCGCAGCAGTGCCGTGCGGTGTGTGGTCATCCGGCAACTCCTCCCACCACTTGTGGTTCGTCCTCGTGCTCCGGATGCAGCACCTCGAGGTATCACACACGTACGAGGGAGAAGCGTGCGCCTCCCGGTTTGCTAGGTCCGCGAGGAGCGAAGGCGAGAGCGTGGAGGGCGACAGCGGCTGCCTGAAGGCATGGATTCGGTTTGGCCGCGCCCCTCCCCTCTACTTATATAGGCGTCCCTCATGTGCTCCCGAGTTGGAGGCCCATTAGAAACCCTAAGCCTTGTCTAATTCGGGTCCAACCCGAATTAGGCTTCCGGCCTCTTAAGCGTGCGACCACTATGGGTTCACGCACACATAGACATGGGCCGAATACTCCTATTCGCCCAATAGGCGGCATGACGGCCTCTAGCAAGGCGTGACAACTCCTATGTGCATGCAAATGATCATATCAGACGAACCACTACGACCATATACATGTTACTCCCTTGCCACATGATATTTGGTTCAACTCGTGGGTTAACACTTAACCCAAGCACGGCCATGCATTTGTTGATCCAATCACTTGAGTGATCCGGTGATATCACTCTCATTAGAGAGGGCAAGTCCCATCTTGATTGTCTATGTCTCGCATGCATGCTTCTCGACAAACCCGAAGACATCCTTTATAACTACCCGATAACGGAGTAGCATTTGTCGATCCCTAAGTAAGTCGATACACATCTCGAGTACATACAACAATCTCGGGTCGAAGGACATAACGTATATGATGTGTATAGAGACAATCTCATGTCGGGTCGATCCGGCCTACATGTCATACATGTGCCCACATTATTAGTTCGACATCTCCATGTCCATGACTTGTGAAACATAGTCATCAACTAATAATGTGCTAGTCTAATATTCATGTGTGTCCTCACATGAACTCCGACCAAGGACAAATATAGAATAACCATACAAGTAAAAGAGTTCCACAAACAATTCACATAATTGCCAATCAATACAAGTTGTCTTTAATGGATATTCAATGGACATATTACATATCATGGATACAAGCGGAATATCATCATCTCTATGATTACCTCTAGGGCATATTCCCAACAGTCTCCCACTTGCACTAGAGTTAATCTCTAAGATGTCTAATCCCCATAGACCTCATGTGCGCCTCATGCTTAGGCTGTGGAAGTGCCTTTGTCAACGGATCTGCTACATTCAAATCCGTATGTATTTTGCACATTTTAATTTCACCTTCGCTTATGAACTGTTGAATGAGGTGAAATTTCCGCTGTACATGTTTGTTCTTCTGGTGATTCCTTGGCTCCTTAGCCTGCGCTATCGCCCCATTGTTGTCACAATGTAGATTCAATGGGCTAGCCGCATTAGGAAACACACCAAGATCAATGAGGAAACGCCTCATCCAAACACCTTCCTTTGCGGCTTCGGAAGCTGCAATGTACTCGGCTTGTTGTAGAATCGGACATTGTCTCCTGCTTGGAACTTTTCCGACTTCTTTGCACCACCATTTACCGTGAACACAAAACTGATTGAGATTGTGAATCATCTACATCGGTTTGGAAGCTAGCATCGGTGTAACCATTTACAACGAGCTCCTCCTCACCTCCATAGATCGGGAACTCATCCTTAGTCCTTCTCAAGTACTTAAGGATGTTTTTAACCAGGCGTCCGGTGACTCTCACCGGGATTGCCTTGGTACTGCTCGCAACACGTAGAGCATATGAGACATGCGGGCGAGTACATATCATGGCATACATGATGGAACCGATTTGCCCGAAGCATATGGAACCTTACTCATGCGTTTGCGCTCTTCATCGATGAAGGACATTGCTTGTCGCTAAAGCGCATACCATGTGACATAGGCAAGAACCCTTTCTTGGATTGCTCCATGTTGAACCATTTCAACACCTTGTCAATGTATGTATCTTGGCATAATCCTATTAGCCTCTTCGACCTATCTCTATAGATCTTAATGCCCAAGATGTATGCTGCATCTCCTAAATCCTTCATAGAAAAACTATTATTCGGTGAAGTCTTTACAGATTGCAACATTGGAATGTCATTCCCAATCAATAGTATGTCATCCACATACAAGATTAGAAACACAACGCGCTCCCACTAGACTTTTGGTAAACACAAGGCTCTTCTTCATTCGACGGAAGCCAAACCCTTTGACCACCTCATCAAAATGAATGTTCCAACTCCGAGATGCTTGCTTTAACCCATAAATAGATTTCTTAAGCTTGCATATTTTTCCAGCATTATTTGGATCAACAAAACCTTCGGTGTATCATATACACGTCCTCCTCTAAATTTCCATTTAGAAAGGCTTTGTTTTAACATCCATACGCAAATCTCATAATCGAAATAGGCGGCTATTGCTAGAATGATCCGGATAGATTTAAGCATCGCTCTTGGAGAGAATGTCTCGTCGTAGTCAATTCCTTGAACTTGCCGAAAACCCTTTGCGACAAGTCGAGCTTTATAGACGTGAACATTTCCGTCCATATCCTTCTTCTTTTTATAGATCCATTTGCTCTCGATGGGTCTAACACCATCGAAAGCGGGTCAACCAAGTTCCAAACTTGATTATTTCCCATGGAATCTATCTCGGATCTCATGGCACTCTACCATTGCTCGGAATGCGAGTCCATCATAGCTTCGCATATGTTGCGGTTCGTCATCGTCCAACAATAACGAGATCCCCACGCAATTCGCGAAGTCTTGCGATCTTCGTGGTTGTGGAGGTGTTTCGATAGCCATGGGCATCTCAACTTGTTCTGCTACATTAGCATCACTCATAAAGTCCTTCTCGGCGGCTCATCTTGAACTTCTTCAAGATACACCTTTTGTCCACTCTTCTCTCTTTTGAGAAACTCTTTCTCTAAGAAAACACCGTTTCGAGCAACAAACACTTTTCCCTACGGCGGTTGTAGAAGTAATATCCTAAAGTTTCCTTGGGATATCCCACGAAAAAACATTTGTCCGATTTGGGTGTTAGCTTATCTGATATAAGCCGTTTGACATAAACTTCACAACCCCAAATTTTTAGAAAAGACAAACTAGGACTCTTCCCAGTCCATATCTCATATGGTGTCTTAACTACGAGACTTAGATGGTACTCTATTCAATGTGAAAGCGGTTGTTTCTAGAGCGTATCCCCAATACGATAAAGGTAGGTCCGGTGGCTCATCATAGACCGAACCATGTCCAACAAAGTCCGATTACGCCGCTCGGACACGCCATTTCTACGTGGCGTTCCGGTGGCGTAAGGCGTGGAACAATTCCACAACTCTTAAGATGATTGCTAAACTCGTGACTCAAATATTCGCCTCCACGATCGGATCGCAAGGCCTTAATTTTCTTGCCACATTGGTTGTCTACTTCATTAAAATTCTTTGAACTTTTCAAATGTTTCAGACTTATACTTCATTAGGTAGACATAGCCATATCTACTAAAGTCATCGGTAAAAGTTATGAAGTATTGAAAACCGCCTCTAGGCATCGTGCTCATTGGTCCACATACATCACTATGTACTAGTTCCAATAAGTCGAGACGCTCTCTCGGGGAAAACTGAGAAAGGCATCTTGGTCATCTTGCCCAATAGGCAAGCCTCACATGTCTCGTAAGATTCAAAATCAAACGAAGTTAGAAGCCCATCATCATGGAGCCTCTTCATGCGATTTTCACTTATATGACCCAAACGACAATGCCACATATATGTAGGACTTAACTCATTAAGTCGAGGCTTTTTAGCATTAACATTACGAGACAGTTGCATCATCAAGATTTAAAATAAATAATCCATTCACAATGGATGCAAAAAGCCACAAACATATCATTCTTTGAGATAACACAACCATTGTCTTTACTCACAAATGAATAACCATCCTTCATCAAACATGAAGGTGACACAATGTTTCGACTTAGACTAGGAACAAAATAACAATTATTCAATTCCAAGATAAATCCTGACGGAAGGTGAAGTTGCATCGTCCCGACGTTCAACACAGCAACTCTTGCATTGTTGCCCACACGGAAATCAACCTCTCCCTTCTCCACGCTTCTACTTCTTATCATTCCCTGCATCGAATTGCAAATATGAGCAACCGATCCGGTATCAAATACCCAAGAATTGATATAAGAGTTAGCGAGGAAAATGTCTGTAACATAAACAACAAGCGTATGAGCGGGAGTACCTTTACTACCGCCGTCCTTCTCTAAGGACGCCAAGTACGGCTTGCGGTTTCTTTCCGGTGACCATCCTTACCACAATGAAAACATTTAGCATCGGCCGGTGGTCCGGCTGCGGGGCGGGCGGAGGCGGCTTGGAGATCACATCTTTAGCCTTGCCCTTTTTCTTCCCCCAAACCCTTCTTTCTCTTAAAGTTAGGCTTGTTCGGACAGCCAACACTTGGCCACCAACTCGCTTCTTAATGTCCGCCTCTGTGTTTTTAGCATGCCACACAACTCATTCAAGCCCCTCTCCGCACCATGCATATGGTAGTTCGCAATGAAGTTTCCATAGGCTGGGCGCGACGAGAGAATGAAATCAGTAGCCAACTCTTGGCCAATTGGAAAGCCTAGCTTCTCCAACCTCACGAGTGTAACCAACCATCTTGATTACGTGTGGCCCAACAATTTGCACCCTCTGCTAGCTTGGTTTCAGCAAGCGCCTTCGAGACATTTAACCTTTCAGTCCTAGCTTGAGTTTGGAACATCTCTTCAAGCGCCACGATCATATCGTTCGCTGAATGATTGTTATCGAACTGCATCTGCAGATCGGGTTCCATACACGCAAGCATAAAGCGGCTTATTTCAAGATCGGCATCACATGCTTTCTTGTAAGCATTTTTCACGACGATAGATGCATTATCGGCGAGCTCATGCGGTAAAGGGGTGTCTAGATATTCCACCTTTTTCTCAGCCCTGAGAACAATTCTCAGATTACGGATCCAATCCGCATAGTTTGTTCCATTCAACTTATCTTTCTCAAGAATCGAACGCAAAGTAAATGGTTTAGAAGACGCCATTTAATCTACAACAAAAGTAATGCAAAATACTAAGACAAAGTATCCATGATAGAGTAAACAATATCAAATATAATCTACTCCCACTAAAATCAATATCCCTCGATTGAAATTTAGTGATTCAAGACCCACAACTAGCAAGTCGACTAGTGAGCTTTAGCATCACCGCTAGAAGACATGATAGATCGGTAAGCAACTCTTTGCTAATCATATCACATATGACTCTTGTTGTTAGATAGCATCTCTATGCTTGGGTTACCAACTTCTTATGCTCCAAGGTCCCTAACCGTTAGGATGACCTTGTTCAAGCAACCAAACCTTCGCGGTAAGTATCCGTCGAACTGTCTAGTCAAGGAAAATCAGTGGCACCCTAATTTCATAGACCCACCACCGATTGTACAAGACAGTGACAGTGCAAGGTTTGGGGGAGCATGAAATCAAACATTACTGAGGGATCGTTCTACTTCACTACCGCACGAATGTAGACAAAAACATTATAGCATGTGAAAGTAGAACATAGTAAGAACGGCATAAACACAGATATGACTTGGTATAGCCCATTGTTCTTTTTGAGATCTCCATCTCGTCGTCAATCTGTTCATCATGGTGATCTCCATCTCCACGATCCATGATGCCATCCTTCAGTGATGAATCCACCATGACTATCTACCACTAACGCCAAAGCTAGTGAATTAAAATTACATAGTCGTGGATAGTATCATCACAAAATTGGCACGTTGGCCATTACAATAATTTTGACAATATCTATATGGCTCCAGCCCATATTGTCATCCTCATGACATGCAAGCCATGAATTAATTACATACATGCATCACATACACATAAGGGCTATACCAGTCATGAAATCACGCAAAAGCAGAGTTAACCGATTTCGACTACTAAAAGTAAATCACGAAAAACTCTATCTTACAGACCTCTTTTGACAATTCTAATCTTATCGAATCCGACGGAGTGGGATTCGGTTGGATCCATCTTGAAATTGTCTACATTTTGGCGTAAAGATCGTCTCCATCCGAGTTACGGTTGAAAAGTTACGGCCGTTTACGAATAGAACTTTTCTCGGCAACTCGACGCCCGACGGCCGATCCAATGCGCCGCCGCGCATCTCATGCGCTCGGCACTTGACCTAGGGTTCAATTTGATCAATGCGATTGATCTCAAACTCGCCGTGATTGGATTTACATGTATCACTTAACTCGGATGGCGGAATTCCGGCCGGTGCGAGTAGATCGTTACAAGATCAACGCGGCAAGACCATGAACCAAGATCGGAAACTCATCTAAAACCGCGCATATCACATATGCTACATCCGGGAACCTATAACGACGCGAAGATAGAGCTGATACCCTTTGAAGGGTTATGAGGGTGCTACGCTAGCGGAAAACAAAACTTTTCTACCTCATATCCCGGGATCTACCGCTACTTACGGAGGTTACGGGATTACCACTAGGCACGCGGATGCGGCGGAAGACGACTCGATGTAGTCGAACGCGTCGCGAGCGGTGCCATGCGGTTGCGTGGTCGTCCGGCAACTCCTCCCACCACTTGCGGTTCGTCCTCGTGCTCCGGATGCAGCACCTCCGAGGTATCACACACGTACGAGGAGAAGCGTGCGCCTCCGGGACTGCTAGGTCCGCGAAGAGCGAAGCGGGCGTGGAGGGCGATGGCGGCTGCTGACGAAGGCGTGGATTCGGTTTGGCCGCGCCCCTCCCCTCTACTTATATAGGCGTCCCTCATGTGCTCCCGAGTTGGAGGCCCATTAGAAACCCTAAGCCTTGTCTAATTCGGGTCCAACCCGAATTAGGCTTCCGGCCCTCTTAAGCGTGCGACCCATGGGTTCACGCACACATAGACATGGGCCGAATACTCCTATTCGCCCAATAGCCGACGGCGGCCTCTAGCAAGGTGTGACAACTCCTATGTGCACGCAAATGATCATATCAGACGAACCACTACGACCATATACATGTTACTCCCTTGCCACATGATATTTGGTTCAACTCGTGGGTTAACACTTAACCCAAGCACGGCCATGCATTTGTTGATCCAATCACTTGAGTGATCCGGTGATATCACTCTCATTAGAGAGGCAAGTCCCATCTTGATTGTCTATGTCTCGCGATGCTTCTCGACAAACCCGAAGACATCCTTTATAACTACCCGGTAACGGAGTAGCGTTTGTCGGTCCCTAAGTAAGTCGATACACATCTCGAGTACATACAACAATCTCGAGTCGAAGGACATAATGTATATGATGTGTATAGAGACAATCTCATGTCGGGTCATCCAAACCTACATGTCATACATGTGCCCACATTATTAGTTCGACATCTCCATGTCCATGACTTGTGAAACATAGTCATCAACTAATAATGTGCTAGTCTAATATTCATGTGTGTCCTCACATGAACTCCGACCAGGGACAAATATAGAATAACCATACAAGTAAAAGAGTTCCACAAACAATTCACATAATTGCCAATCAATACAAGTTGTCTTTAATGGATACAAGCGGAATATCATCATCTCTATGATTACCTCTAGGGCATATTCCCAACACTAAGGGCCATTCGGGCGCTCGGGTGATGACAAACATTGTGGTGGTGAGGCCAGTGGCATGAAAACACCTTAACCATGGCATACGATCGTGCTTGATCTAGTGTCGAGAGAAATGTTGTAGGATACGCGAGGGAACCGGCTGTGCGGTAGCATAGTCGTGTGTGCAAATATGGCGGTTCTAGAGCTGTGGGAGCCATGGTTAAGGGCCATTCGGGTTCTCGGGCGGCAACAAACACTATCTTTGGAGAGGCCGGAGGTGTCAAAACACCTTAACCAAGGCGCATGGGCGTGCTTTGACACCTTTGGCCTCTCCCGGCACGCATTTGTTGCCGCCGAGAACCCGAATGGCCCTTAACCATGGCTCCACGCTCTAGAACTGCCATATTTGCACACACGACTATGCTACCGCACAACCGGCTCTTGCGTGTCCTACGGCTCTGGCACTAGGTCAAGCATGACCATATGCCATGGTTAAGGCATTGACACCTCCTCGGCCTCACCACCACAATGTTTGTCATCACCCGAGAGCCCAAACGGCCCTTAACAATAGCTCCATGACTCCGAACTTCCATATTTGCACACACGATTGTCTTTGCCGCATGGCCGGATCCACAATGCATCCTACGGTTCTCGGACCGGTTCAAGCACGCTCGTACCCCATGGTTAGGCCATTTTGATGCCTCTCACCTCTCCACCATAGAGTTTTCCATCACTGAGAGCACGAAGGGCCCTTAACCATGGCTCCATGGCTCCAAAGCGCCATATTTGCACACACGACCATGCTACCGCACGGTCGGTTCCAATGCATCCTATGGCTCCCCGACACCGAGTCAAGCATGCACATACGCCATGGTTAAGGCATTTTCACACCTCTCGCCTCTCTACCATAGCGTTTGCCTTGCTCGAGAGCACGAACGGCCCTTAACCTCGGCTCCACGGCTCCCGCGCCATATTTGCACACACGACTTTCTTCGCCGCACGACCGGTTCCTACGCATCCTACGGCTCCTCGCACCAAGTCAAGCACACCCATGCACCATGGTTAAGGCATTTTGACACCTCGGCCTCTCCACCACGCGCTTTGTTACCGCCCGAGAACCCGAATGGCCCTTAACCATGGCTCCATAGCTCTAGAACTGCCATATTTGCACACACGAGAATGCTACTACACAGCCGGTTCCTGCGTGTCCTACAGCTCTCGGCACTAGATCAAGCATGACCGTATGCCATAGTTAAGGTATTTTGACGCCCCTGGCCTCACCACCACAATGTTTGTCATCACTCGAGAGCCCAAACGGCCCTTAACCACGGCTCCATTACCCCAGAACTTCCATATTTGCACACATGACCCAGCTGCCACACGGCCGGATCACCGTGCATTCTATGGCTCTCGGCACCGGGTCAAGCATGCCCGTACACCATGGTTAAGCCATTTTGATGCCTCTCACCTCTCCACCATAGAGTTTTCCATCACCTGAGAGCCTGAAGGGCCCTTAACCATGGCTCCACCGCTCCAAAGCGCCATATTTGCACACACAACCATGTTGCCGCACGGTCGGTTCAACGCATCCTATGGCTGCCGGCAGAGACGAGTCAAGCATGCTCGTACGCCATGGTTAAGGCATTTTGACATCTTTGGCCTCTCTACCATAGCGTTTGCCATAGCTCGAGTGCCCGAACAGCCCTTAACCTCGGCTCCACGGCTCCGTAACCGCCATATTTGCACACACGACTTTCTTTGCCGCACGGCCGGTTCCTGCGCGTCCTACGGCTCCCGGCACCAAGTCAAGCACACCCATGCGCCATGGTTAAGGCGTTTTAACACCTCGGCCTCTCCCCGCCGCGTTTGTTGTCGCCCGAGAACCCGAATGGCCCTTAACCATGGCTCCACGGCTCTAGAACCGCCATATTTGCACACACAACTATGCTACCGCACGGCCCGGTTCTTGCGTGTCCTACGGCTCTCGGCACTAGTCAAGCACGACCGTATGCCATGGTTAAGGCATTTTGACACCTCCGGCCTCACCACCACAATGTTTGTCATCACCCGAGAGCCCGAACGGCCCTTAACCATAGCTCCATGACTCCCGGAACTTTCATATTTGCACACACGATTTGTCTTGCCACACGGCCGGATCCTGTGCATCCTATGGCTCTCGGCACCGGGTCAAGCATGCCCGTACACCATGATTAAGCCATTTTGTTGCCTCTCACCTGTCCACCATAGAGTTTTCCATCACCCGAGAGCCTGAAGGGCCCTTAACCACGGCTCCACGGCTCCAAAGCGCCATATTTGCACACACAACCATGTTGCCGCACGGTCGGTTCCAACGCATCCTATGGCTCCCGACAATGAGTCAAGCATGCCCGTACGCCATGGTTAAGGCATTTTGACATCTCTAGCCTCTCTACCATAGCGTTTGCCATAACTCAAGAGCACGAACAGCCCTTAACCTCGGCTCCCACGGCTCTAGAAGCGCCATATTTGCACACACGACTTTGCTTTGCCGCACCGCTAGTTCTGCGCGTCCTACGACTCCCGGCACCAAGTCAAGCATGCCCATGCACCATGGTTAAGGCATTTTGACACCTCGGCCTCTCCAACACGGCGTTTGTTGCCGCTGAGAACACGAATGGCCCTTAACCATGGCTCCACAGCTCTAGAACTGTCATATTTGCACACACGACTATGCTATCGCACGTAGGTTCTGCGTGTCCTATAGCTCTCGGCACTAGGTCAAGCATGACCGTATGCCATAGTTAAGGCATTTTGACGCCCGGCCTCACCACCACAATGTTTGTCATCACTGAGAGCCCAAACGGCCCTTAACCACGGCTCCATTACCCCCAGAACTTCCATATTTGCACACATGTCTTTGCCGCTGCACACCTGGGCCGGATCTGTGCATTCTATGGCTCTAAGCACCGGGTCAAGCATGCCCGTACACCATGGTTAAGCCATTTTGATGCCTCTCACCTCTCCACCATAGAGTTTTCCATCACACGAGAGCACGAAGGGCCCTTAACCATGGCTCCACCGCTCCAAAACGCCATATTTGCACACACAACCATGTTGCCGCACGGTCGGTTCCAACGCATCCTATGGCTGCCGGCACTGAGTCAAGCATGCTCGTACGCCATGGTTAAGGCATTTTGACATCTTTGGCCTCTCTACCATAGCGTTTGCCATAGCTCGAGTGCCTGAACAGCCCTTAACCTCGGCTCCACGGCTCCAGAACTGCCATATTTGCACACATGACTTTGTTGCCGCACGGCTGGTTCCTGCGCGTCCTACGGCTCCTGGCACCAAGTCAAGCACACCCATGCGCCATGGTTAAGGCGTTTTAACACCTCTGGCCTCTCCTGCACAGCGTTTGTTGTCGCCCGAGAACCCGAATGGCCCTTAACCATGGCTCCACAGCTCTAGAACTGCCATATTTGCACACACAACTATGCTACCGCACAGCCAGTTCTTGCGTGTCCTACAGCTCTCGGCACTAGTCAAGCACGGCCGTATGCCATGGTTAAGGCATTTTGACACCTCGGCCTCACCACCACAATGTTTGTCATCACCCGAGAGCCCGACGGCCCTTAACCATAGCTCCATGACTCGAGACTTTCATATTTGCACACACGGCTTGCCCACACGGCGGATCCCATTGCATCCTATGGCTCTCGGCACCGGTCAAGCATGCCCGTACACCATGATTAAGCCATTTTGTTGCCTCTCACCTCTCCACCATAGAGTTTTCCATCACCCGAGAGCTGAAGGGCCCTTAACCACGGCTCCACGGCTCCAAAACTGCCATATTTGCACACACAACCATGTTGCCGCACGGTCGGTTCCAACGCATCCTATGGCTCCCGACACTGAGTCAAGCATGCCGTACGCCATGGTTAAGGCATTTTGACATCTCTAGCCTCTCTACCATAGCGTTTGCCATAACTCGAGAGCTCTTGAACGGCCATAACCTCGGCTCCACGGCTCTAGAACCGCCATATTTGCACACACGACTTTTGCTGCCGCACCGCTGGCTAGTTCTGCGCGTCCCTCGACTCCACGGCACCAAGTCAAGCATGCCCATGCGCCATGGTTAAGGCATTTTGACACCTCGGCCTCTCCAACACGGCGTTTGTTGCCGCTGAGAACACAATGGCCCTTAACCATGGCTCCACGGCTCTAGAACTGTCATATTTGCACACACGACTATGCTATCGCACGGCCCCGGTTCTGCGTGTCCTATAGCTCTCGGCACTAGGTCAAGCATGACGTATGCCATAGTTAAGGCCTTTTGATGCCTCTCGGCCTCACCACCACAATGTTTGTCATCACCCGAGACCCGACGTCCCTTAACCACGCTCCATGACTTGAAACTTCCATATTTAAGCACACGACCGTTGCCGCATACCACGGATCCTATGCATCCTATGGCGCTCGGCACCGGTCAAGCATACCCGTACACCATGGTTAAGCTATTTTGATGCCTCTCACCTCTCCACCATAGAGTTTTCCATCACCCAAGAGCACGAAGGGCCCTTAACCACGGCTCCACGGCTCCAAAACCGCCATATTTGCACACACAACCATGTTGCCGCACGGTCGGTTCCAACGCGTCCTATGGCTCCGTGACTTGAGTCAAGAATGCCGTACGCCATGGTTAAGGCATTTTGACACCTCTGGCCTCTCTACCATAGCATTCGCCATAGCTTGAGAGCTCGAACAGCCCTTAACCTCGGCTCCACGGCTCCAGAACTGCCATATTTGCACACACGACTTTGCTGCCGCACGGCTGGTTCTTGCACGTCCTACGGCTCCTGGCACCAAGTAAAGCACGCCCATGCACCATGGTTAAGGCATTTTGACACCTTTGGCCTCTCCAGCACAGCCTTTGTTGCCGCCCGAGAACCCGAATGGCCCTTAACCATGGCTCCACAGCTCTAGAACTACCATATTTGCACACACGACTATGCTACCGCACAGCCGGTTCTTGCGTGTCCTACAGCTCTCGGCACTAGGTCAAGCTTGACCGTATGCCATGGTTAAGGCATTTTGACACCTCTGGCCTCACCACCACAATGTTTGTCATCACCCGAGAGCCCGACGGCCCTTAACAATAGCTCCACGACTCCCAGAACTTCCATATTTGCACACACGGCTTGTCTTTGCCTGCGGCGGATCCCGTGCATCCTACGGTTCTTGGACCGGTTCAAGCACGCTCGTACCCCATGGTTAAGCCATTTTGATGCCTCTCCTCTCCACCATAGAGTTTTCCATCACCGAGAGCCGAAGGGCCCTTAACCACGGCTCCATGGCTCCAAAAGCGCCATATATGCACACACGACCATGCTACCGCACGGTCGGTTCCAATGCGTCCTATGGCTCCCGACCCTGAGTCAAGCATGCCCGTACGCCATGGTTAAGGTAGTTTGACACCTCTGGCCTCTCTACCATAGCGTTTGTCATCGCTCGAGAGCCTGAACGGCCCTTACCCTCGGCTCCACGGCTCCGGCGCCATATTTGCACACACGACTTTCTTCTTGCAAGACGACCGGTTCCTACGCATCCTACGGCTCCTCGCACCAAGTCAAGCACACCCATGCGCCATGGTTAAGGCATTTTGACACCTCGGCCTCTCCACCATAGCGTTTGTTACCGCCCAAGAACCCGAATGGCCCTTAACCATGGCTCCACAACTCTAGAAGCTCGCCATATTTGCACACACGACTATGCTGCGCACGGCCGGTTCTGCGTGTCCTGACTCTCTCGGTACTAGGTCAAGCATGACCGTATGCCACGGTTAAGGCATTTTGACGCCTCGGCCTCACCACCACAATGTTTGTCATCAGCGAGAGCCCGTCGGCCCTTAACCATAGCTCCATGACTCCGTAACTTCCATATTTGCACACATGATCGTCCGCCACACGGCGGTTCCTGTGCATTCTATGGCTCTCGGCACCAGGTCAAGCATGCCCGTACACCATGGTTAAGCCATTTTCATGCCTCTCACCTCTCCACCATAGAGTTTTCCATCACCCAAGAGCACGAGGGCCCTTAACCACGGCTCCACGGCTCCAAAACTGCCATATTTGCACACACAACCATGTTGCCGCACGTCGGTTCCAACGCATCCTATGGCTGGCCGGCCGCCTTTGAGTCAAGCATGCTCATACGCCATGGTTAAGGCATTTTGACATCTTTGGCCTCTCTACCATAGCGATTGCCATAGCTCGAGAGCACGACGGCCTTAACCTCGGCTCACGGCTCCCGAACGCCATATTTGCACACACGACTTTGTTGCCGCACGAGTGGTTCTGCGCGTCCTACGGCTCCGGGCACCAAGTCAAGCATGCCCATGCGCCGGGGTTAAGGTGTTTTGACACCTCGGCCTCTCCACCACAGCGTTTGTTGCCACCCAAGAACCCGAATGGCCCTTAACCATGGCTCCACGGCTCTAGAACCGCCATATTTGCACACACGACTATGCTACCGCCGGGCGGTTCTTGCGTGTCCTACAGCTCTCGGCACTAGGTCAAGCACGACCGTATGCCATGGTTAAGCCATTTTGATGCCTGTCGGCCTCACCACCACAATGTTTGTCATCACCCGAGAGCCCGAACGGCCCTTAACCACGGCTCCATGACTCCGAACTTCCATATTTGCACACGACGGCTGTCTTTGCACGGCCGGATCTGTGCATCCTATGGCTCTCGCATCGGGTCAAGCAAGCCCGTACACCATGGTTAAGCCATTTTGATGCCTCTCACCTCTCCACCATAGAGTTTTCCATCACCCGATATCTGAAGGGCCCTTAACCACGGCTCCCGGCTCCAAAAGCGCCATATTTGCACACACAACCATGTTGCCGCAAGGTCGGTTCCAACGCGTCCTATGGCTCCGGCACGCAGTCAAGCATGCCGTACGCCATGGTTAAGGCATTTTGACATCTCTCGGCCTCTCTACCATAGCGTTTGCCATAGCTCGAGCCGGAGCGGCCCATAACCTCGGCTCCGGCTCCCGGCTGCCATATTTGCACACACGACTTTGCCGCCGCACGGCGGTTCCTGCGCGTCCTACGGCTCCTCGCACCAAGTCAAGCACGCCCATGCGCCATGGTTAAGGCATTTTGACACCTCGGCCTCTCCACCACAGCGTTTGTTGCCACCCGAGAACCCGAATGGCCCTAACCATGGCTCCACGGCTCTAGAACTACCATATTTGCACACACGACTATGCTCTTGCACAGTAGGTTCTGTGTGTCCTACGGTCTCGGCACTAGGTCAAGCATGACCGTATGCCATAGTTAAGGCATTTTGACACCTCTGGCCTCACCACCACAATGTTTGTCATGACCCGAGAGCCCGAACGGCCCTTAACCACGGTTCCATGACTCGAACTTCCATATTTGCACACGACGGTGCCGCTACACGGCGGATCCACGTGCATCCTATGGCTCTCGGCCTGCACCGGGTCAAGCATGCCGTACACCATGGTTAAGCCATTTGATGCCTCTCACCTCTCCACCATAGAGTTTTCCATCACCCAAGAGCCTGCAGGGCCCTTAACCACGGCTCCACGGCTCCAAAACTGCCATATTTGCAC
>JAENPR010002749.1:0-41942 GCA_018135685.1 Themeda triandra | reverse complement strand
GTTGATACTAGATACGCACACGAAAGAATCAAAGAGAAATAATCCGCAAGCGCACTGACATCGGTGAGCACTTCCACCCTGAGATATTCCAGTATCATTATTTATTTATCCGCTAGAGAAAATGCATCCGACTAACCCAAATCTATACTTAACCCCTAGTTGCATGCATAAAGGTAATTGCGATATAGAGAGGACTACTACCACACTCTCTTCCAACCTATGGCAAGCTTTGCAACTACTACCTATGGAGCACCTAAGAAAAGACACCACAAGAGAGGATGCTTAACCTAGCACTTTTGGACCTACCTTACCTACCGACGAAGTGGATTACAAAGGTAACAAAGGACTGGCCATCTCCCGCTACTACCACGGTTCCGGCTGATGTAGGAGCATCTACGAGGAACCTAGCTCAAGCACCACGCTACGTTTATGAACGATTACTCTATTCCCAACCGATGCGAATAAAGTAAACTCAAACCAAAGAGCAATAAGCACACTGTTGAACTTACTAGTATCGAAGTTGAATTGCGTAATAATCCTAGAACCAAGCCTCCCAAGTCAGAGACCTGATCCCGCTAGGTGACAACCTAGAGAGGAGACACCGACATGCCTAGTTTCCTCCAACTCTACCTCCACCCTATACTTCTATCTATCTTGAATGCTAGGCTCTAGGGAGGAGATCCATTCATGACCTCTCAATTGATTCTCTCGGAAAATAATGAATTAGGTTTCAAGGATGCTTCCTCCAGTAGCCGGGGCCCGCTATATAGCCCCCTAGATGCACCGAGTCTTGATCAAACCGACCTAAACGGACGATTATTATTCATCCTCAAAGGCGGTGGAACAGGGATCCATGAGGTTGATTCCCGATTGGCTGAACCGGTGAGTCGACCTAGCGGGGAGTCAATGACTCCCCACCCAGCCTGCTCGCTCCTGCTGGTCCAGCCTTCTCGAACCTTCCAGACATGAATTTTCACCTGGCTCCCGATTATCTCTATGTAAACCCGACATGTGGGCCTTCCTTGGGTATTTTCAAATTCGACACCGTAAATGTACATTCACCAAAAACTCATGGAATTCCATTAGTGTAAGCCCTATATCTAGATAGTAATTATATTTGGGTCCTTTTTCATGTCTAGTTGACGGTAAAAATTGGCACTTAACGACCGTCAACAACTCCCCCAAGCTTACCTTTTGCTCGTCTCGAGCAAAGATAAACTCGATGGATCGGGAGTTGCTACAATGCTTTCACGCCTCAAAAGTACACATGCATTCAAACAAGAACTCTCCTCCATTAGAGTGAACTATTCGACTCAAAACTTACTCATATTACCTTTCACCATGGGGCTTGTAGCCGTCACTTGGGTCTTGAGCGGTTGAAAGACGAAATTCAAGTCAAGCGCTATGTTTCTCGCTCTTTGATCAACTATTATTCCGGAGTTTTTGCAATATTTTCAAATAAAACTCGAGTTTCCTTGTATGACTCTTTCAAGTCTCTCATTTGTGGTATTTCTGGATCCTCTCCAAGGCATGTGTGTTGCGTATGCCTTCTCTCTTCTCTCGTAATATGTGGTATTTGTGGAACTAAGGCATAGTGGAAAGTGCCTTCTCTCTCTCACCCTACTTCTAATAGGCTTATGTGGAGCTTATAAGTGGGGGAGACACTCAAACTCACTTGCATATATTGGGTACAGTTAAACCATGGATCCAATAGGAACTAAAATAATAATAAAGTCATATGTGCATGTGAATGAGGAAATGGGATGAATAATAAGATGATAATGATAAGGAAATGATTATGAGGGGTGATCACTTGGTGAACATCTACTTCTACACTTGCTCCTTTGGGGATAACATGACTCCTTTATTCGGAAACCTTGAAACTTCTTGAAAGGAAGGACTTGGCTACTCTTTCTTTCTTTCTTTCTTTCTCTTTTTTCCTTTCTTCTTTTTTTTTCTTTTTTTTTTTTCTTTTTTCTCTCTCTTTTTTTTAGAGCAACCAATCCTCCGAAAACGAAACTTTAGCAACGGGGAGTGTATAACTTGAAATGATAATGACTGGAGCTTTTATGTAGGCAAATGGAACTAGCGATGATTATTTCTAGATGTTCACTCCCGTGATAGGAGTAGAACCTTTTCTCGGATGAAGTGAAATGAGTGGCGTATGTATTTTGTGGATGGATGGATGCATGCGTACTCCCGTGGTAGGAGCAGATAAGCGCGTATCTCCGGGGTAGAGACAAGACAATATGTGGGGGAATGCGTACTCCCAAGGTAGGAGTTAGATAGGTGCGTATCTCCGGGTAGAGATAGCATAATATGTGGTGGATGTGGATCTATATGTGGGTGGTACTTCTTGGGACAGAGTAGCACGTAATGAATGTAGTATTTATAAAATGGGTGCATGCTTCGAGGACGAAGTAGCATAGATCAATGGATGGAGAGCACATAGTATTGACTTTAACCGCATGACCGGTTCCTTATGGGTCCACAAGATAACCACACTCGATGCCTATAAAGACTACACTCAAGCCTACAATATGATCTATATAAATAGATGGGTTTTCCTAATCTAGCAAGCATGAATGTATGGTCAGTGGTAGGAATTTTTAACTCTCGTCATACGAACTCATCATGCAGAAATTTTAAGATTTTAAAAGATAAACTCTCCCGAACTCTAGCATCTCTAGGAACAAGATGGACAAGCTCAAAACTTTCCCATATCATATCCTTCAACTACCTAGACTTAGATCAAGCATTCGCTACCCACAAGTTTCAGTTCGTAGTAAATCTCAAATCTAAACAATTGTATCCAAAACTCGGGAGAGTGCAAGGTTGAAAACTAGGTACTTGAAAGGAATTACGGCAGAGCAACTATTCATCATTTCCATATAAGAGCTTATTCTGTAGGGTTCATTTTAGCAGGCAGATTTTTCACATACTCTCCTCTATTTTATTTTTACAAACTTAACGATAGATAAGCTAGTGATACTTAGCTGGATACAAGGGGGTGCTCTCCCCCAAGCTGGATGTTCACGTAGTCTCGCGTTGGTGTTGCCGACGCGGTGAAGGCGTACCGCTCCTCCCCGGAGTGTCGGGGATAATGGTCGTAGAGACAAAGATCTGCGGCATTTGAAGACAAAGATCCGACAAGGGACGGGGCGTCCTTCGCCGTTAGCTCTTCTTGATCCTTTAAGTTCTGTCAGGCTCAAATAGACAACAAAGCTTGTGGAACTGATTTAAGTGTTAGTGATAAACCTCTAAGCCTTGGATGTCTAGAACTTGCTTAACTCATAAATCTTTTTAGCAGGATCTCAATATTTTTGCAAAATTTTTTTTTTATATTTTATGATATGCGGCCAAAAAATGCAACTAACATGAAAACTTATTTTTATGCCACCACGGGGGATATCTTTATGGGCCGTCGCACCACAAAATTATTCACATGGGGCTTAGCATTTTCTAGATGGAATACAAGATAAAACTATTTTCTTTTCTAATGCGGATATAGCAAAGCAAAAATGCAACAAGAATTGATTATGCAAAAAGTAAATATGCTAAAGGAAAAACTTATGCAATGGGAAATATGGATAACTACCAAGTTACTTCCTTGGCAAGGGTTCGGTGTTTTAAGTCCTCGAATAGGACTTCTTGTCGTGTTCAATCCTTCGGTGCTTTATTTGATCTCAAAGGTAGAGACCTTGAGAACTGTACCTCTTGAGCTGATATCTCTTGAGGAAGGGGTCATCCATGTTCTCTCCTTCTCCAATGGTTTGAAGTGAACCTTTAATTGTGATGCTAGCGGCATCTTGTTTAGTGTGCATGTTGCGGGTTCGAACTTTATCACTGGAGCACCCCGGGATGAAGAGTAGATGCTTCTAGTGGGCCTCTCCCTTGACCTTGTGCTCTACTTATTGTTTCTTCTCTCAGAGGATTAGTGGACAACACATACCCGAAGGAATATACAAATAATAACAAGGGTAGAGATGTCATTAAGCTAAAGGTCATATTCTATGCTACGTAAAAGATTGGGTTGAAAATTTTAATTAGCATAGAACATTTACTCAACATTACTTCTTCTTTAAAGATTGATTTTACTTTGTCTTAAGTTTGATTTGTGTGTATGACATCTATAGAAAACAATCAAACTTATAGAGAGGAAGTAATTGCGAGTGGAGGGATTGCAAACCGGTGTGCCGAGTGACGAGGGTTTGAGAAGAGGAAGGGCGTTCTTTGGATCATCATTAGAGGTGTCGGCGGCCTTCCTCCCCCAAGCTTGTTGTTGCTCATCATTGGAAGCCAAGTGTGTGTGTTGAATCATCCCTCGAAGTGTGTTGTAACTCCATGTTCTTTAGACATTGTCTGTCCTCTATTCTTAAGTCTGTCGGAGAGGGCTCTTGATTCTAAGTCCTATGAGCAAACCTTTGGACTGTCCAATCCAAGATATGAGGATGCAGACAGTTGCATGATGTTCCTTCGTCAATCATTCTTGAATCTTGTTGAGCCTTGGTTGACGAATTGATGTTTATTGGAGATGTAGGCTTGAGTTCTTCCTTGATGATCTTTGTCTTCTAGCAGCATGGCGAAGAGTTAATGATACGCCATCCGCCTTGATGATCAAGGAAGGGACTTCATTAATATTTGTATGCGGCTTCATCTCCAAATGGCATAGGGACATCATCTTGCAAATGTAGTTGTTCATGGTCTTCTTGGGCTTGGTCGGTAGTCAACCCTTGATGGTGATTGGTTGACACAAGGATGCATGCTTTTCATGGCATGCTTGTCCTTTCCGCCGATGTGCAAGATGGTGTCTTCGAGAACAACGAGAGAGGTCTTTGACTGGCCAAAATAAGGTGAGTTGCGCCATGCTTCTCATTGGTGTCCTAGCTCGAGTTTTGGGCTCAATGCTATGATGTCTTCAAGGTTTCTCATAGCTTGTCGCCTTGTTCATCCACTTCCTTTGGGTGAGTGCTATTGATGTAGATCCTTCTTGTAGCACTCTTGTCTCCTTTGTTCCATCACTGAAGTGGTGATTTGGTAGGTTCACCATGAATAGGCATGCTATAAATTCCTTGAACTCTTTCTTGGATGATGAATGAGCTATGTCTTCTGTGTGAAGTTGTTGTAGTTCATCATATGCCTTGCTTCATCTTTGATGTGAGTTCATCTCAGGACTCTCCCAATTTGGATTTGGAAGTTTTTCCTGCAGGGGTTAGTCCAACAAAATATACCAATATCTACTACAAAGCATAATTTTAGTTCAATAACCAAACTAGACTCCATGCCTAATCGATTAAGGAAGGCTATTTAACCTAAGCACCACGCTTAATTTAAAAGCCAATAGAAGCATGTCGAGTACTTCTAAACCAACACTTACTATGGTAGATAAAGGTAACATGAAAGCACTATAGAGATTTACTCAAACAAGGTGATGACAGAGCATGATTGTTGTTTAGCAAATTGAGCATGCCTTAAAGGTAGGGACAACCAAAATAATGTAGCAACATGGCAAGGAATGAAGTATATCCCCCAAGCTTAACTTTCATAAATCAAGATTGGATGAATGTAATTCAATGTTGCATATTGATTGGTTGGACATACCTTGCATTTGTTGTTCCTTTGAATCTTTTTGCTTTGAATCTGGAAAGGTTAGTGACACGAATACCCGAAGGAATATTTTCACAATTATAACTCTATGCTCATTTAACAAGGACAACACAATAGAAAGGTGAATAGTTATGCCATGATCTGAATAGTGCTTGTTTTAGGACACTAAGCTTGTCCTTGGGAAACCTTCAAGATGGAATTGGTGAAGTGGTTTCCCTCCAACACCAATCTATGTGCACTAATCTCGGATTCAACACAACGAGATCTGCAATGTTTATGGAACACATATGTGTCTACAATTACCCTTTCAAAATCTTTAGGAATAGGGAGCTTGAGAGGGTGGAAGATCTCATGTGGGGCAATGTTAGAGAGACCGAGTGAATCGGAGATTTCTTGTATGAGCAAGGTCTTGATGGAGTGTCAAAGAAGTAACTACATTGCTCATTGAAGTCTCCATCATTTTCCACTTTCAAGGGTGATTCATCATAAATGTCCAAAATTCCCCTTGGATCGTCTCTCGAAATGATCTCATCTAAGGCCTTATCCACCCATTCAATGGCAATAGCACATAGGTTTTTAATGCTCTCTAGCCATGGATGTTGCTCTAAAAGATCCTCTATATGTTCTCGATGATTCCTATGCATAGGATATGTACACGGATTTCTAGGATCGTCGGGAGGTTTGGGAGAAAAAGCATAGAACGAGTCATAGGGGTCAAGGATGGGTTTAAAGATGGGTTCGTATTTTATATCTAATGTGGGCACACAAGGGGAGAAGATAAAGGTGAATCCTAGATGGCTTCGCTCTCCTTCTATGGCATCACTTAGCATGCCATCCTTGAGTCTTTCTAAACGTCCTTCAAAGGAATTGGGTGTGAGATGCTTTCTAAGAGATCTCTTCCTGAGAAGATTTATAATGCATGCACTAAAAGATCTCTTATGAAATGGGAAGTTTATGCTCCTCCCAAAATCGCCATCAAAAAGAATTTCTAAGGGTAGAATTACTTCTTCCCTTAGGGGACTTCGAATACTATTGGTTTGGGATGGATAGCCAAATCATGGGATTGGAATGTTTGCAAAGTGGCTATGGAAACTTCCTCTTCTTGTTTGGGGGATGATTTTTTCTCTACCTCTAGGATGTTATCATGAAGTCTAGTGCAAGGAGTATGTCCATTAATAGTAAGGACAAACCTCACTTCACTAAAGGGTAAAGAAAGGAAAACTCCTCCAAAGGCAATATTATCAAGACCCATATATAGATGTTGAAGAAGAACATGGTCTTGTAAGGCTAGGTCTAAACCTAAATTTATAGGAAGATTAAAAGATTCCCTAAGTGTAGCAAGAAGTTCATTACCTACTTGATCGAGGATAGGACTTTGGGTTCATTACCCTCTTGATTAGAAGATAGGACTCTAGCTGTTGAAAAGGGTTGGTTTTGACCTATTGCAACCACAGATTGGTGTAGCTCATAGCTAGATGTGAAAATCATGGGTTCTAGAGGCTCTAAGCATGTGCTCATGGGTGCAAGATATTGGTGGATAGGCGTGGAATTTGGGTTATCTATAACAATAGAAAGTAAAATGTAAAAGAAAACAAGAAAAAAGATAAAAGAACAATATATGGTTAAGCGACTTAGGTTATCTCAAGAGACCGTCTTTCTCCCCGAACGGCACCGAAATGCTTGTTGATACTAGATACGCACACGAAAGAATCAAAGAGAAATAATCCGCAAGCGCACGGATATCGGTGAGCACTTCACCCGGAGATATTCCGGAGTATTGTTATTTATTTATCCGCTAGGAGAAAACGTGCATCCGACTAACCCAAATCTATACTTAACCCCCGAGCTACGTACAAGGTAATGAGCGATATAGAGAGGACTACTACCACAGCTCTTCTTCCAACCTATGGCAAGCTTTGCAACTACTACTCTATGGGAGCACCTAAGAAAAGACACCACAGAGGATGCTTAACCTAGCACTTTTGGACCTACCTTACCTACCGACGGAAGTGGATTACAAAGGTAACAAAGGGACTGTCATCTCCCCCGCTACTACCACGGTTCCGGCCGGATAGGGAGCATCTACGAGTGAACCTAGCCCAAGCACCACGCTTACGCTTATGAACGATTACTCTATTCCCAACCGGATGTGAATAAAGTAAACTCGTAAACCAAAGAGCAATAATAACAAGAACTTACTAGTATCGAAGTTGAATTGCGAATAATCCTAGAACCAAGCCTCGGGTTAGGAGACTTGATCCCGCAGTACAACCGGAGAGGAGACACCGACATGCCGAGCTTCCTCCAACTCTACCTCCACCCTATACTCTCTCTATCTATCTTGAATGCTAGGCTCTAGGGAGGAGATCCATTCAAGGGACCTCTCTCACCCGATTCTCTCCGAAAATAATGAATTAGGGTTTCAAGGGATGCCTCCTCCAGGGGCCAGGGCCCCGCTTATATAGCCCCTAGGATGCACCGCAGCCTCGGATCAAACCGACCTAAACGGACGATTATTATTCATCCTCAAAGGCGGTGGAACAGGGATCCGCGAGGCTGATTCTGATTGGCTGAACTGGTGAGTCGGCCGACCCAAGGGGGGAGTCGGCCGACTCCCCACCTAGCCCGTTCGGGCTCCCGTTTGGTCCGAGCCTTCTCGAACCTTCCAGACATACAGAATTTTCACCGGTTCCCGATTATCTCTATGTAAACCTAACATGTGGGCCTTCCTTGGGTATTTTCACCGACACCCCGTGAAACATGACATTCACCAAAACTCGTGGAATTCCATTAGTGTAAGCCCTATATCTAGATAGTAATTATATTTAGGTCCTTTTTCATGTCTAGTTGACGGTAAAAATTGGCACTTAACGACCGTCAACACCGTGCCGCCGCACGGTCGGATCCCGTGCACCCTATGGCTCTCGGACCGGATCAAGCACGCCCGTACGCCATGGTTAAGCCATTTTGATGCCTCTCACCTCTCCACCATAGAGTTTTCCATCACCCGAGAGCCCGAAGGGCCCTTAACCATGCCTCCACGGCTCCAAAACCGCCATATTTGCACACTCGACCATGCCGCCGCACGGTCGGTTCCAACGCATTTTATGTCTCCCGCCCGAGTCAAGCATGCCCGTACGCCATGGTTAAGGCATTTTGACACCTCCGGCCTCTCTACCATAGCGTTTGCCGTCACTCGAGAGCCCGAACGGCACTTAAGCCTCGGCTCCACGGCTCCAAACCGCCATATTTGCACACACGACTTTGCCGCCGCACGGCCGGTTCCTCGCGCATCCTACGGCTCCTCGCACCAAGTCAAGCATGCCCATGCACTATGGTTAAGGCGTTTTAACACCGCAGGCCTCTCGACCACAGCATTTGTTGCCGCCCAAGAACCCGAATGGCCCTTAACCATGGCTCCACCGCTCTAGAACTGCCATATTTGCACACACGACTATGCTACCGCACGCCGGTTCCTACGTGTCCTACAGCTCTCGACACTAGGTCAAGCACGACCGTATGCCATGGTTAAGGCGTTTTGACACCTCGGCCCTACCACCACAATGTTTGTCATCACCCGAGAGCCCGAACGGCCCTTAACTATAGCTCCACGACTCCGAACATCCATAATTGCACACACGACCGTGCCGGCGCACGGCCGGATCCCGTGCATCCTACGGCTCTCGGCACCGGTTCAAGCACACCCGTACGCCATGGTTAAGCCATTTTGATGCCTCTCACCTCTCCACCATAGAGTTTTCCATCACCCGAGAGCCCGAAGGGCCCTTAACCATGGCTCCACGGCGCAAAACTGCCACATTTGCACACACGACCATGCCGCCGCATGGTCGGTTCCAACGTGTCCTATGGCTCCCGACACTGAGTCAAGCAAGCCCGTACACCATGGTTAAGGCATTTTGACACCTCTGGCCTCTCTACCATAGCGTTTGTCGTTGCTCGAGAGCCTGAATGGCCCTTAACCTTGGCTCCATGGCTCCAGAACTGCCATATTTGCACACACGACTTTGCTGCCGCACGGCCGGTTCCTATGCATCCTACGGCTCCTCGCACCAAGTCAAGCACGCCCATGCACCATGGTTAAGGCGTTTTAACACCTTTGGCCTCTCCACTACAGTGTTTATTAACGCTCGAGAACCGAATGGCCCTTAACCATGGCTCCACAGCTCTAGAACTACCATATTTGCACACACGACTATGCTACCGCACAAATGCCCGCCCTGCATGTCCTATAGCTCTCGACACTAGGTCAAGCACGACCGTATGCCATGGTTAAGGCGTTTTGGCGCCCGGCCTCACCACCACAATATTTGTCATCACCCGAGAGCCCGAACGGCCCTTAACTATAGCTCCATGACTCCAGAACATCCATAATTGCACACACGACCGTGCCGCCGCACGCCCGGATCCCCGTGCATCCTACGGCTCTCGGCACCGGGTCAAGCATGCCCGTACGCCATGGTTAAGCCATTTTGATGCCTCTCACCTCTCCACCATAGAGTTTTTCATCACCCGAGAGCCCGAAGGGCCCTTAACCACGCTCCACGGCCGCAAAACTGCCATATTTGCACACACGACCATGCCGCCGCACGGTCGGTTCCAACGCATTTTATGGCTCCCGGCTCTGAGTCAAGCATGCCTGTACGCCATGGTTAAGGCATTTTGACACCTCTGGCCTCTCTACCATAGCGTTTGTCATCACTCGAGAGCCTGAACGGCACTTAACCTCGGCTCCACGGCTCCAGAACTGCCATGTTTGCACACACGACTTTGCTGCCGCACGGCCGGTTCCTGCGCATCCTACGGCTCCTCGCACCAAGTCAAGCATGCCCATGCACTATGGTTAAGGCGTTTTGACACTGCTGGCCTCTAGACCACAGCATTTGTTGCCGCCAAGAACCGAATGACCCTTAACCATGGCTCCACCGCTCTAGAACTGCCATATTTGCACACACGACTATGCTACCGCACAGCCGGTTCCTACGTGTCCTACAGCTCTCGACAAGGTCAAGCACGACCGTATGCCATGGTTAAGGCGTTTTGACACCTCAGCCCCACCACCACAATGTTTGTCATCACCCGAGAGCCCGAACGGACCTTAACTATAGCTCCACGACTCCGTAACATCCATAATTGCACACACGACTGTGCCGGCGCACGGCCGGATCCCGTGCATCCTACGGCTCTCGCACCGGTTCAAGCACACCCGTACGCCATGGTTAAGCCATTTTGATGCCTCTCACCTCTCCACCATAGAGTTTTCCATCACCTAAGAGCCCGAAGGGCCCTTAACCATGGCTCCACGGCAAAGAAAACCGCCACATTTGCACACACGACCATGCGGCAGCATGGTCGGTTCCAACGCGTCCTATGGCTCCTGGCACTGAGTCAAGCAAGCCCGTACACCATGGTTAAGGCATTTTGACACCTCTAGCCTCTCTACCATAGCGTTTATCATCGCTCAAGAGCCTGAACGGCCCTTAACCTCGGCTCCACGGCTCCAGAACTGCCATATTTGCACACACGACTTTGCTGCCGCACGGCCGGTTCCTATGCACCCTACGGCTCCTCGCACCAAGTCAAGCACGCCCATGCACCATGGTTAAGGCGTTTTAACACCTTTGGCCTCTCCACCACAGCGTTTATTACCGCCCGAGAACCCGAATGGCCCTTAACCATGGCTCCACAGCTCTAGAACCGCCATATTTGCACACACGACTATGCTACCCCACGGCCCGGTTCCTCGCATGTCCTATAGCTCTCGACACTAGGTCAAGCACGACCGTATGCCATGGTTAAGGCATTTTGACACCTCCGGCCTCACCACCACAATATTTGTCATCACCCGAGAGCCCGAACGGCCCTTAACTATAGCTCCACGACTCCGTAACATCCATAATTGCACACACGACCGTGCGGCGGATCCCGTGCATCCTACGGCTCTCGCACCGGGTCAAGCACGCCCGTACGCCATGGTTAAGCCATTTTGATGCCTCTCACCTCTCCACCATAGAGTTTTTCATCACCCGAGAGCCCGAAGGGCCCTTAACCACGCCTCCACGGCCGCAAACCGCCATATTTGCACACACGACCATGCCGGCCGCACGGCCGGTTCCAACGCATCCTATGGCTCTCGACCGAGTCAAGCATGCCCGTACGCCATGGTTAAGGCATTTTGACACCTTTGGCCTCTCTACCATAGCGTTTGCCATCGCTCGGAGCCCGAACGGCCCTTAACCTTGGCTCCACGGCTCCGTAACCGCCATATTTGCACACACGAGCATGCCGCCGCACGGCCGGTTCCAACGCATCCTATGGCTCCCGGCACCGAGTCAAGCATGCCCGTACGCCATGATTAAGGCATTTTGACACCTCTAGCCTCTCCACCACAGCGTTTGTTACCGCCGAACCCGAATGGCCCTTAACCATGGCTCCACGCTCTAGAACCGCCATATTTGCACACACGAATATGCTACCGCACGCCCGGTTCGTGCGTGTCCTATAGCTCTTGACACTAGGTCAAGCATGACCGTATGCCATGGTTAAGGCGTTTCGATGCCTCTAGCCTCACCACCACAATGTTTGTCATCACCCGAGAGCCTGAACGGCCCTTAACTACAGCTCCACGACGAACATCCATAATTGCACACATGACTGTGCTGCCGCACGGTCGGATCCTGTGCATTCTATGGCTCTCGGCACCGGGTCAAGCACGCCTGTACGCCATGGTTAAGCCATTTTGATGCCTCTCACCTCTCCACCATAGAGTTTTCCATCACCTGAGAGCCTGAAGGGCCGTTAACCATGCCTCCACAGCTCCAAAACTGCCATATTTGCACACTCGACCATGCTGCCGCACGGTCGGTTCCAACGCATTTTATGGCTCCCGGCTCTGAGTCAAGCTTGCCTGTACACCATGGTTAAGGCATTTTGACACCTCTGGCCTCTCTACCATAGCGTTTGCCGTCACTCGAGAGTCTAAATGGCACTTAACCTCGGCTCCACGGCTCTAGAACTGCCATATTTGCACACACGACTTTGCTGCCACACGGCCGGTTCCTGCGCATCCTACGGCTCCTCGCACCAAGTCAAGCATGCCCATGCACTATGGTTAAGGCGTTTTGACACCGCTGGCCTCTCGACCATAGCATTTGTTGCCGCCCAAGAACCCGAATGGCCCTTAACCATGGCTCCGCCGCTCTAGAACTGCCATATTTGCACACACGACTATGCTACCGCACAGCCGGTTCCTACGTGTCCTACAGCTCTCGACACTAGGTCAAGCACGACCGTATGCCATGGTTAAGGCATTTTGACACCTCTGGCCCCACCACCCACAATGTTTGTCATCACCCGAGAGCCCGAACGGACCTTAACTATAGCTCCACGACTCCAGAACATCCATAATTGCACACACGACTGTGCTGGCGCACGGCCGGATCCTGTGCATCCTACGGCTCTCGGCACCGGTTCAAGCACACCCGTACGCCATGGTTAAGCCATTTTGATGCCTCTCACCTCTCCACCATAGAGTTTTCCATCACCTAAGAGCCTGAAGGGCCCTTAGCCATGGCTCCACGGCAGTAAAACTGCCACATTTGCACACACGACCATGCGGCGATGGTCGGTTCCAACGCGTCCTATGGCTCCTGGCACTGAGTCAAGCAAGCCCGTACACCATGGTTAAGGCATTTTGACACCTCTAGCCTCTCTACCATAGCGTTTATCATCGCTCAAGAGCCTGAACGGCCCTTAACCTCGGCTCCACGGCTCCAGAACTGCCATATTTGCACACACGACTTTGCTGCCGCACGGCCGGTTCCTATGCACCCTACGGCTCCTCGCACCAAGTCAAGCACGCCCATGCACCATGGTTAAGGCGTTTTAACACCTTTGGCCTCTCCACCACAGCGTTTATTACCGCCCGAGAACCCGAATGGCCCTTAACCATGGCTCCACAGCTCTAGAACTGCCATATTTGCACACACGACTATGCTACCCCACGCCCGTTCCTCGCATGTCCTATAGCTCTCGACACTAGGTCAAGCACGACCGTATTCCATGGTTAAGGCATTTTGACACCTCTGGCCTCACCACCACAATATTTGTCATCACCCGAGAGCCCGAACGGCCCTTAACTATAGCTCCACGACTCCAGAACATCCATAATTGCACACACGACTGTGCGGCGGATCCTGTGCATCCTACGGCTCTCGGCACCGGGTCAAGCACGCCCGTACGCCATGGTTAAGCCATTTTGATGCCTCTCACCTCTCCACCATAGAGTTTTTCATCACCCGAGAGCCTGAAGGGCCCTTAACCACAGCTCCACGGCTGCAAAACTGCCATATTTGCACACACGACCATGCTGTCGCACGGTCGGTTCCAACGCATCCTATGGCTCTCAGCACTGAGTCAAGCATGCCCGTACGCCATGGTTAAGGCATTTTGACACCTCTGGCCTCTCTACCATAGCGTTTGCCATCGCTCGAGAGCCCGAACGGCCCTTAACCTTGGCTCCACGGCTCCGAACGCCATATTTGCACACACGAGCATGCTGCCGCACGGTCGGTTCCAACGCATCCTATGGCTCCCGGCACTGAGTCAAGCATGCCCGTACGCCATGGTTAAGGCATTTTGACACCTCTAGCCTCTCCACCACAGCGTTTGTTGCCGCCCGAACCCGAATGGCCCTTAACCATGGCTCCACAGCTCTAGAACTCGCCATATTTGCACACACGAATATGCTACCGCACAGCCCGGTTCGTGCGTGTCCTATAGCTCTTGACACTAGGTCAAGCATGACCGTATGCCATGGTTAAGGCGTTTTGATGCCTCTAGCCTCACCACCACAATGTTTGTCATCACCCGAGAGCCTGAACGGCCCTTAACTACAGCTCCACGACTCCAGAACATCCATAATTGCACACATGACTGTGCTGCCGCACGGTCGGATCCTGTGCATTCTATGGCTCTCGGCACCGGGTCAAGCACGCCTGTACGCCATGGTTAAGCCATTTTGATGCCTCTCACCTCTCCACCATAGAGTTTTCCATCACCTGAGAGCCTGAAGGGCCGTTAACCATGCCTCCACGGCTCCAAAACTGCCATATTTGCACACTCGACCATGCCGCCGCACGGCCGGTTCCAACGCATTTTATGGCTCCCGGCTCTGAGTCAAGCTTGCCTGTACACCATGGTTAAGGCATTTTGACACCTCTGGCCTCTCTACCATAGCGTTTGCCATCACTCGAGAGTCTAAACGGCACTTAACCTCGGCTCCACGGCTCTAGAACTGCCATATTTGCACACACGACTTTGCCGCCACACGGCCGGTTCCCGCGCATCCTACGGCTCCTCGCACCAAGTCAAGCATGCCCATGCACTATGGTTAAGGCGTTTTGACACCGCTGGCCTCTCGACCATAGCATTTGTTGCCGCCCAAGAACCCGAATGGCCCTTAACCATGGCTCCGCCGCTCTAGAACTGCCATATTTGCACACACGACTATGCTACCGCACAGCCGGTTCCTACGTGTCCTACAGCTCTCGACACTAGGTCAAGCACGACCGTATGCCATGGTTAAGGCGTTTTGACACCTCTGGCCCCACCACCACAATGTTTGTCATCACCCGAGAGCCCGAACGGACCTTAACTATAGCTCCACGACTCCAGAACATCCATAATTGCACACACGACTGCCGGCGCACGGCCGGATCCCGTGCATCCTACGGCTCTCGGCACCGGTTCAAGCACACCCGTACGCCATGGTTAAGCCATTTTGATGCCTCTCACCTCTCCACCATAGAGTTTTCCATCACCTAAGAGCCCGAAGGGCCCTTAACCATGGCTCCACGGCAAAAACTGCCACATTTGCACACACGACTGTGCTGGCGCATGGTCGGTTCCAACGCGTCCTATGGCTCCCGGCACTGAGTCAAGCAAGCCCGTACACCATGGTTAAGGCATTTTGACACCTCTAGCCTCTCTACCATAGCGTTTATCGTCGCTCAAGAGCCTGAACGGCCCTTAACCTCGGCTCCACGGCTCCGAACCGCCATATTTGCACACACGACTTTGCTGCCGCACGGCCGGTTCCTATGCACCCTACGGCTCCTCGCACCAAGTCAAGCACGCCCATGCACCATGGTTAAGGCGTTTTAACACCTTTGGCCTCTCCACCACAGCGTTTATTACCGCCCGAGAACCCGAATGGCCCTTAACCATGGCTCCACAGCTCTAGAACTGCCATATTTGCACACACGACTATGCTACCCCACGCCGGTTCCGCATGTCCTATAGCTCTCGACACTAGGTCAAGCACGACCGTATTCCATGGTTAAGGCATTTTGACACCTCCGGCCTCACCACCACAATATTTGTCATCACCCGAGAGCCCGAACGGCCCTTAACTATAGCTCCACGACTCCGAACATCCATAATTGCACACACGACCGTGCGGCGGATCCCGTGCATCCTACGGCTCTCGCACCGGGTCAAGCACGCCCGTACGCCATGGTTAAGCCATTTTGATGCCTCTCACCTCTCCACCATAGAGTTTTTCATCACCCGAGAGCCCGAAGGGCCCTTAACCACGCTCCCACGGCCGCAAAACTGCCATATTTGCACACACGACCATGCCGTCGCACGGTCGGTTCCAACGCATCCTATGGCTCTCGGCAGATCGAGTCAAGCATGCCCGTACGCCATGGTTAAGGCATTTTGACACCTCTCGGCCTCTCTACCATAGCGTTTGCCATCGCCGAGAGCCCGAACGGCCCTTAACCTTGGCTCCACGGCTCCCGAACCGCCATATTTGCACACACGAGCATGCTTTGCCGCACGGTCCGGTTCAACGCATCCTATGGCTCCCGGCACCGAGTCAAGCATGCCCGTACGCCATGGTTAAGGCATTTTGACACCTCTAGCCTCTCCACCACAGCGTTTGTTGCCGCCTGAACCTGAATGGCCCTTAACCATGGCTCCACAGCTCTAGAACTGCCATATTTGCACACACGAATATGCTACCGCACAGCCGGTTCGTGCGTGTCCTATAGCTCTTGACACTAGGTCAAGCATGACCGTATGCCATGGTTAAGGCGTTTTGATGCCTCTAGCCTCACCACCACAATGTTTGTCATCACCCGAGAGCCTGAACGGCCCTTAACTACAGCTCCACGACTCCAGAACATCCATAATTGCACACATGACTGTGCTGCCGCACGGTCGGATCCTGTGCATTCTATGGCTCTCGGCACCGGGTCAAGCACGCCTGTACGCCATGGTTAAGCCATTTTGATGCCTCTCACCTCTCCACCATAGAGTTTTCCATCACCTGAGAGCCTGAAGGGCCGTTAACCATGCCTCCACAAACTCCCAAAACTGCCATATTTGCACACTCGACCATGCTGCCGCACGGTCGGTTCCAACGCATTTTATGGCTCCCGGCTCTGAGTCAAGCTTGCCTGTACACCATGGTTAAGGCATTTTGACACCTCTGGCCTCTCTACCATAGCGTTTGCCGTCACTCGAGAGTCTAAACGGCACTTAACCTCGGCTCCACGGCTCTAGAACTGCCATATTTGCACACACGACTTTGCCGCCACACGGCCGGTTCCTCGCGCATCCTACGGCTCCTCGCACCAAGTCAAGCATGCCCATGCACTATGGTTAAGGCGTTTTGACACCGCCGGCCTCTCGACCATAGCATTTGTTGCCGCCCAAGAACCCGAATGGCCCTTAACCATGGCTCCGCCGCTCTAGAACCGCCATATTTGCACACACGTCTATGCTACCGCACGGCCCGGTTCCTACGTGTCCTACAGCTCTCGACACTAGGTCAAGCACGACCGTATGCCATGGTTAAGGCGTTTTGACACCTCTGGCCCCACCACCACAATGTTTGTCATCACCCGAGAGCCCGAACGGCCCTTAACCATAGCTCCACGACTCCAGAACTTCCATATTTGCACACACGACTGTGCTGGCGCACGGCCGGATCCTGTGCATCCTACGGCTCTCGGCACCGGTTCAAGCACACCCGTACGCCATGGTTAAGCCATTTTGATGCCTCTCACCTCTCCACCATAGAGTTTTCCATCACCTAAGAGCCTGAAGGGCCCTTAACCATGGCTCCACGGCAGTAAAACTGCCACATTTGCACACACGACCGTGCGGCAGCATGGTCGGTTCCAACGCGTCCTATGGCTCCTGGCACTGAGTCAAGCAAGCCCGTACACCATGGTTAAGGCATTTTGACACCTCTAGCCTCTCTACCATAGCGTTTATCGTCGCTCAAGAGCCTGAACGGCCCTTAACCTCGGCTCCACGGCTCCAGAACTGCCATATTTGCACACACGACTTTGCTGCCGCACGGCCGGTTCCTATGCACCCTACGGCTCCTCGCACCAAGTCAAGCACGCCCATGCACCATGGTTAAGGCGTTTTAACACCTTTGGCCTCTCCACCACAGCGTTTATTACCGCCCGAGAACCCGAATGGCCCTTAACCATGGCTCCACAGCTCTAGAACTGCCATATTTGCACACACGACTATGCTACCCCACAGCCAGTTCCTGCATGTCCTATAGCTCTCGACACTAGGTCAAGCACGACCGTATTCCATGGTTAAGGCATTTTGACACCTCTGGCCTCACCACCACAATATTTGTCATCACCCGAGAGCCCGAACGGCCCTTAACTATAGCTCCACGACTCCAGAACATCCATAATTGCACACACGACTGTGCGGCGGATCCTGTGCATCCTACGGCTCTCGGCACCGGGTCAAGCACGCCCGTACGCCATGGTTAAGCCATTTTGATGCCTCTCACCTCTCCACCATAGAGTTTTTCATCACCCGAGAGCCCGAAGGGCCCTTAACCACAGCCTCCACGGCCGCAAAACTGCCATATTTGCACACACGACCATGCCGTCGCACGGCCGGTTCCAACGCATCCTATGGCTCTCGCACCGAGTCAAGCATGCCCGTACGCCATGGTTAAGGCATTTTGACACCTCGGCCTCTCTACCATAGCGTTTGCCATCGCTCGAGAGCCCGAACGGCCCTTAACCTTGGCTCCACGGCTCCGAACCGCCATATTTGCACACACGAGCATGCTGCCGCACGGCCGGTTCCAACGCATCCTATGGCTCCCGGCACCGAGTCAAGCATGCCCGTACGCCATGGTTAAGGCATTTTGACACCTCTAGCCTCTCCACCACAGCGTTTGTTGTCGCCCGAACCCGAATGGCCCTTAACCATGGCTCCACAAACTCTAGAACCGCCATATTTGCACACACGAATATGCTACCGCACAGCCCGGTTCGTGCGTGTCCTATAGCTCTTGACACTAGGTCAAGCATGACCGTATGCCATGGTTAAGGCGTTTTGATGCCTCTAGCCTCACCACCACAATGTTTGTCATCACCCGAGAGCCCGAACGGCCCTTAACTACAGCTCCACGACTCCGTAACATCCATAATTGCACACATGACCGTGCCGCCGCACGGCCGGATCCCCGTGCATTCTATGGCTCTCGGCACCGGGTCAAGCACGCCCGTACGCCATGGTTAAGCCATTTTGATGCCTCTCACCTCTCCACCATAGAGTTTTCCATCACCCGAGAGCCCGAAGGGCCGTTAACCATGCCTCCACAAACTCCAAAACTGCCATATTTGCACACTCGACCATGCCGCCGCACGGCGGTTCCAACGCATTTTATGGCTCCCGGCTCTGAGTCAAGCTTGCCTGTACACCATGGTTAAGGCATTTTGACACCTCTGGCCTCTCTACCATAGCGTTTGCCGTCACTCGAGAGTCTAAACGGCACTTAACCTCGGCTCCACGGCTCTAGAACTGCCATATTTGCACACACGACTTTGCTGCCACACGGCCGGTTCCCGCGCATCCTACGGCTCCTCGCACCAAGTCAAGCATGCCCATGCACTATGGTTAAGGCGTTTTGACACCGCCGGCCTCTCGACCATAGCATTTGTTGCCGCCCAAGAACCCGAATGGCCCTTAACCATGGCTCCGCCGCTCTAGAACCGCCATATTTGCACACACGTCTATGCTACCGCACGCCCGGTTCCTACGTGTCCTACGGCTCTCGACACTAGGTCAAGCACGACCGTATGCCATGGTTAAGGCGTTTTGACACCTCCGGCCCCACCACCACAATGTTTGTCATCACCCGAGAGCCCGAACGGACCTTAACTATAGCTCCACGACTCCGAACATCCATAATTGCACACACGACTTGTGCTTTGGCGCACGGCCGGATCCCGTGCATCCTACGGCTCTCGGCACCGGTTCAAGCACACCCGTACGCCATGGTTAAGCCATTTTGATGCCTCTCACCTCTCCACCATAGAGTTTTCCATCACCTAAGAGCCCGAAGGGCCCTTAACCATGGCTCCACGGCAAAAAACCGCCACATTTGCACACACGACCGTGCGGCGGCATGGTCGGTTCCAACGCGTCCTATGGCTCCCGGCACTGAGTCAAGCAAGCCCGTACACCATGGTTAAGGCATTTTGACACCTCTAGCCTCTCTACCATAGCGTTTATCGTCGCTCAAGAGCCTGAACGGCCCTTAACCTCGGCTCCACGGCTCCGTAACCGCCATATTTGCACACACGACTTTGCCGCGCACGGCCGGTTCCTATGCACCCTACGGCTCCTCGCACCAAGTCAAGCACGCCCATGCACCATGGTTAAGGCGTTTTAACACCTTTGGCCTCTCCACCACAGCGTTTATTACCGCCCGAGAACCCGAATGGCCCTTAACCATGGCTCCACAGCTCTAGAACCGCCATATTTGCACACACGACTATGCTACCCCACGCCCGGTTCCTGCATGTCCTATAGCTCTCGACACTAGGTCAAGCACGACCGTATTCCATGGTTAAGGCATTTTGACACCTCGGCCTCACCACCACAATATTTGTCATCACCCGAGAGCCCGAACGGCCCTTAACTATAGCTCCACGACTCCGAACATCCATAATTGCACACACGACGTGCGGCGGATCCCGTGCATCCTACGGCTCTCGGCACCGGGTCAAGCACGCCCGTACGCCATGGTTAAGCCATTTTGATGCCTCTCACCTCTCCACCATAGAGTTTTTCATCACCCGAGAGCCCGAAGGGCCCCTTAACCACGCTCCACGGCCGCAAAACCGCCATATTTGCACACACGACCATGCTGTCGCACGGTCGGTTCCAACGCATCCTATGGCTCTCGACCGAGTCAAGCATGCCCGTACGCCATGGTTAAGGCATTTTGACACCTCTCCGCCTCTCTACCATAGCGTTTGCCATCGCTCGAGAGCCTGAACGGCCCTTAACCTTGGCTCCACGGCTCCAGAACTGCCATATTTGCACACACGAGCATGCTGCCGCACGGTCAGTTCCAACGCATCCTATGGCTCCTGGCACTGAGTCAAGCATGCCCGTACGCCATGGTTAAGGCATTTTGACACCTCTAGCCTCTCCACCACAGCGTTTGTTGTCGCCTGAACCTGAATGGCCCTTAACCATGGCTCCACAGCTCTAGAACTGCCATATTTGCACACACGAATATGCTACCGCACAGCCGGTTCGTGCGTGTCCTATAGCTCTTGACACTAGGTCAAGCATGACCGTATGCCATGGTTAAGGCGTTTTGATGCCTCTAGCCTCACCACCACAATGTTTGTCATCACCCGAGAGCCTGAACGGCCCTTAACTACAGCTCCACGACTCTAGAACATCCATAATTGCACACATGACTGTGCTGCCGCACGGTCGGATCCTGTGCATTCTATGGCTCTCGGCACCGGGTCAAGCACGCCTGTACGCCATGGTTAAGCCATTTTGATGCCTCTCACCTCTCCACCATAGAGTTTTCCATCACCCGAGAGCCCGAAGGGCCGTTAACCATGCCTCCACAACTCCAAAACTGCCATATTTGCACACTCGACCATGCTGCCGCACGGTCGGTTCCAACGCATTTTATGGCTCCCGGCTCTGAGTCAAGCTTGCCTGTACACCATGGTTAAGGCATTTTGACACCTCTGGCCTCTCTACCATAGCGTTTGCCATCACTCGAGAGTCTAAACGGCACTTAACCTCGGCTCCACGGCTCTAGAACTGCCATATTTGCACACACGACTTTGCTGCCACACGGCCGGTTCCTGCGCATCCTACGGCTCCTCGCACCAAGTCAAGCATGCCCATGCACTATGGTTAAGGCGTTTTGACACCGCTGGCCTCTCGACCATAGCATTTGTTGCCGCCCAAGAACCCGAATGGCCCTTAACCATGGCTCCGCCGCTCTAGAACCGCCATATTTGCACACACGTCTATGCTACCGCACGCCCGGTTCCTACGTGTCCTACGCTCTCGACACTAGGTCAAGCACGACCGTATGCCATGGTTAAGGCGTTTTGACACCTCTGGCCCCACCACCACAATGTTTGTCATCACCCGAGAGCCCGAACGGACCTTAACTATAGCTCCACGACTCCAGAACATCCATAATTGCACACACGACTGTGCTGGCGCACGGCCGGATCCTGTGCATCCTACGGCTCTCGGCACCGGTTCAAGCACACCCGTACGCCATGGTTAAGCCATTTTGATGCCTCTCACCTCTCCACCATAGAGTTTTCCATCACCTAAGAGCCTGAAGGGCCCTTAACCATGGCTCCACGGCAGTAAAACTGCCACATTTGCACACACGACCATGCGGCAGCATGGTCGGTTCCAACGCGTCCTATGGCTCCTGGCACTGAGTCAAGCAAGCCCGTACACCATGGTTAAGGCATTTTGACACCTCTAGCCTCTCTACCATAGCGTTTATCGTCGCTCAAGAGCCCGAACGGCCCTTAACCTCGGCTCCACGGCTCCGAACCGCCATATTTGCACACACGACTTTTGCCGCCGCACGGCCGGTTCCTATGCACCCTACGGCTCCTCGCACCAAGTCAAGCACGCCCATGCACCATGGTTAAGGCGTTTTAACACCTTTGGCCTCTCCACCACAGCGTTTATTACCGCCCGAGAACCCGAATGGCCCTTAACCATGGCTCCACAGCTCTAGAACTGCCATATTTGCACACACGACTATGCTACCCCACAGCCAGTTCCTGCATGTCCTATAGCTCTCGACACTAGGTCAAGCACGACCGTATTCCATGGTTAAGGCATTTTGACACCTCTGGCCTCACCACCACAATATTTGTCATCACCCGAGAGCCCGAACGGCCCTTAACTATAGCTCCACGACTCCATCCATAATTGCACACACGACCGTGCGGCGGATCCCGTGCATCCTACGGCTCTCGGCACCGGGTCAAGCACGCCCGTACGCCATGGTTAAGCCATTTTGATGCCTCTCACCTCTCCACCATAGAGTTTTTCATCACCCGAGAGCCCGAAGGGCCCTTAACCACGCTCCACGGCCGCAAAACTGCCATATTTGCACACACGACCATGCCGTCGCACGGTCGGTTCCAACGCATCCTATGGCTCTCGCATCGAGTCAAGCATGCCCGTACGCCATGGTTAAGGCATTTTGACACCTCGGCCTCTCTACCATAGCGTTTGCCATCGCTCGAGAGCCCGAACGGCCCTTAACCTTGGCTCCACGGCTCCGTAACCGCCATATTTGCACACACGAGCATGCTTTGCCGCACGGTCGGTTCCAACGCATCCTATGGCTCCCGGCACCGAGTCAAGCATGCCCGTACGCCATGGTTAAGGCATTTTGACACCTCTAGCCTCTCCACCACAGCGTTTGTTGCCGCCCGAACCCGAATGGCCCTTAACCATGGCTCCACGCTCTAGAACCGCCATATTTGCACACACGAATATGCTACCGCACGCCGGTTCGTGCGTGTCCTATAGCTCTTGACACTAGGTCAAGCATGACCGTATGCCATGGTTAAGGCGTTTTGATGCCTCTAGCCTCACCACCACAATGTTTGTCATCACCCGAGAGCCCGAACGGCCCTTAACTACAGCTCCACGACTCCGTAACATCCATAATTGCACACATGACCGTGCCGCCGCACGGTCCGGATCCCGTGCATTCTATGGCTCTCGGCACCGGGTCAAGCACGCCCGTACGCCATGGTTAAGCCATTTTGATGCCTCTCACCTCTCCACCATAGAGTTTTCCATCACCCGAGAGCCCGAAGGGCCGTTAACCATGCCTCCACAGCTCCAAAACTGCCATATTTGCACACTCGACCATGCTGCCGCACGGTCGGTTCCAACGCATTTTATGGCTCCCGGCTCTGAGTCAAGCTTGCCTGTACACCATGGTTAAGGCATTTTGACACCTCTGGCCTCTCTACCATAGCGTTTGCCGTCACTCGAGAGTCTAAACGGCACTTAACCTCGGCTCCACGGCTCTAGAACTGCCATATTTGCACACACGACTTTGCTGCCACACGGCCGGTTCCTGCGCATCCTACGGCTCCTCGCACCAAGTCAAGCATGCCCATGCACTATGGTTAAGGCGTTTTGACACCGCTGGCCTCTCGACCATAGCATTTGTTGCCGCCCAAGAACCCGAATGGCCCTTAACCATGGCTCCGCCGCTCTAGAACTGCCATATTTGCACACACGACTATGCTACCGCACGCCGGTTCCTACGTGTCCTACAGCTCTCGACACTAGGTCAAGCACGACCGTATGCCATGGTTAAGGCGTTTTGACACCTCAGGCCCCACCACCACAATGTTTGTCATCACCCGAGAGCCCGAACGGACCTTAACTATAGCTCCACGACTCCGTAACATCCATAATTGCACACACGACTGTGCTTTGGCGCACGGCCGGATCCCGTGCATCCTACGGCTCTCGGCACCGGTTCAAGCACACCCGTACGCCATGGTTAAGCCATTTTGATGCCTCTCACCTCTCCACCATAGAGTTTTCCATCACCTAAGAGCCTGAAGGGCCCTTAACCATGGCTCCACGGCGAAAACTGCCATATTTGCACACACGACCATGCGGCCGCATGGTCGGTTCCAACGCGTCCTATGGCTCCCGGCACTGAGTCAAGCAAGCCCGTACACCATGGTTAAGGCATTTTGACACCTCTAGCCTCTCTACCATAGCGTTTATCGTCGCTCAAGAGCCTGAACGGCCCTTAACCTCGGCTCCACGGCTCCGAACCGCCATATTTGCACACACGACTTTGCTGCCGCACGGCCGGTTCCTATGCACCCTACGGCTCCTCGCACCAAGTCAAGCACGCCCATGCACCATGGTTAAGGCGTTTTAACACCTTTGGCCTCTCCACCACAGCATTTATTACCGCCCGAGAACCCGAATGGCCCTTAACCATGGCTCCACAGCTCTAGAACTGCCATATTTGCACACACGACTATGCTACCCCACGCCCGGTTCCTGCATGTCCTATAGCTCTCGACACTAGGTCAAGCACGACCGTATTCCATGGTTAAGGCATTTTGACACCTCTGGCCTCACCACCACAATATTTGTCATCACCCGAGAGCCCGAACGGCCCTTAACTATAGCTCCACGACTCCGTAACATCCATAATTGCACACACGACTTTGCCGCCGCACGCCGGATCCCGTGCATCCTACGGCTCTCGGCACCGGTCAAGCACACCCGTACGCCATGGTTAAGCCATTTTGATGCCTCTCACCTCTCCACCATAGAGTTTTTCATCACCCGAGAGCCCGAAGGGCCCTTAACCACGGCTCCACGGCCGCAAAACCGCCATATTTGCACACACGACCATGCCGTCGCACGGTCGGTTCCAACGCATCCTATGGCTCTCGACCGAGTCAAGCATGCCCGTACGCCATGGTTAAGGCATTTTGACACCTCTGGCCTCTCTACCATAGCGTTTACCATCGCTCGAGAGCCTGAACGGCCCTTAACCTTGGCTCCACGGCTCCGAACCGCCATATTTGCACACACGAGCATGCCGCCGCACGGTCCGGTTCCAATGCATCCTATGGCTCCCGGCACCGAGTCAAGCATGCCCGTACGCCATGGTTAAGGCATTTTGACACCTCTAGCCTCTCCACCACAGCGTTTGTTGCCGCCTCGAGAACCCGAATGGCCCTTAACCATGGCTCCACAAAATTCTAGAACCGCCATATTTGCACACACGAATATGCTACCGCACGCCCGGTTCGTGCGTGTCCTATAGCTCTTGACACTAGGTCAAGCATGACCGTATGCCATGGTTAAGGCGTTTTGATGCCTCTAGCCTCACCACCACAATGTTTGTCATCACCCGAGAGCCTGAACGGCCCTTAACTACAGCTCCACGACTCCGAACATCCATAATTGCACACATGACCGTGCCGCCGCACGGCGGATCCCGTGCATTCTATGGCTCTCGGCACCGGGTCAAGCACGCCCGTACGCCATGGTTAAGCCATTTTGATGCCTCTCACCTCTCCACCATAGAGTTTTCCATCACCCGAGAGCCCGAAGGGCCCTTAACCATGCCTCCACGGCTCCAAAACCGCCATATTTGCACACTCGACCATGCTGCCGCACGGTCGGTTCCAACGCATTTTATGGCTCCCGGCTCTGAGTCAAGCATGCCTGTACACCATGGTTAAGGCATTTTGACACCTCTGGCCACTCTACCATAGTGTTTGCCATCACTCGAGAGTCTAAACGGCACTTAACCTCGGCTCCACGGCTCTAGAACTGCCATATTTGCACACACGACTTTGCTGCCACACGGCCGGTTCCTGCGCATCCTACGGCTCCTCGCACCAAGTCAAGCATGCCCATGCACTATGGTTAAGGCGTTTTGACACCGCTGGCCTCTCGACCATAGCATTTGTTGCCGCCCAAGAACCCAAATGGCCCTTAACCATGGCTCCACCGCTCTAGAACTGCCATATTTGCACACACGACTATGCTACCGCACAAATGGTTCCTACGTGTCCTACAGCTCTCGACACTAGGTCAAGCACGACCGTATGCCATGGTTAAGGCGTTTTGACACCTCTAGCCCCACCACCACAATGTTTGTCATCACCCGAGAGCCCGAACGGCCCTTAACTATAGCTCCATGACTCCAGAACATCCATAATTGCACACACGACAGTGCTGGCGCACGGCCGGATCCTGTGCATCCTACGGCTCTCGGCACCGGTTCAAGCACACCCGTACGCCATGGTTAAGCCATTTTGATGCCTCTCACCTCTCCACCATAGAGTTTTCCATCACCCGAGAGCCCGAAGGGCCCTTAACCATGGCTCCACGGCGCAAAACCGCCACATTTGCACACACGACCATGCCGCCGCATGGTCGGTTCCAACGCGTCCCATGGCTCCCGACCGAGTCAAGCAAGCCCGTACGCCATGGTTAAGGCATTTTGACACCTCCGGCCTCTCTACCATAGTGTTTGTCATCGCTCAAGAGCCCGAACGGCCCTTAACCTCGGCTCCACGGCTCCGAACCGCCATATTTGCACACACGACTTTCTTTGCCGCGCACGGCCGGTTCCTATGCGTCCTACGGCTCCTCGCACCAAGTTAAGCACGCCCATGCACCATGGTTAAGGCGTTTTAACACCTTTGGCCTCTCCACCACAGCATTTATTACCGCCCGAGAACCCGAATGGCCCTTAACCATGGCTCCACAAACTCTAGAACCGCCATATTTGCACACACGACTATGCTACCGCACACGCCCGGTTCCTGCATGTCCTATAGCTCTCGACACTAGTTCAAGCATGACCGTATGCCATGGTTAAGGCATTTTGACGCCTCGGCCTCACCACCACAATATTTGTCATCACCCGAGAGCCCGAACGGCCCTTAACTATAGCTCCACGACTCCGTAACATCCATAATTGCACACACGACCGTGCCGCCGGCCGGATCCTGTGCATCCTACGGCTCTCGGCACCGGGTCAAGCACGCCCGTACGCCATGGTTAAGCCATTTTGATGCCTCTCACCTCTCCACCATAGAGTTTTTCATCACCCGAGAGCCTGAAGGGCCCTTAACCACAGCTCCACGGCTGCAAAACTGCCATATTTGCACACACGACCATGCTGCCGCACAGTCGGTTCCAACGCATCCTATGGCTCTCGGCACTGAGTCAAGCATGCCCGTACGCTATGGTTAAGGCATTTTGACACCTCTGGACTCTCTACCATAGCGTTTGCTATCGCTCGAGAGCCTGAACAGCCCTTAACCTTGGCTCCACGGCTCCAGAACTGCCATAGCGTTTGCCATCGCTCGAGAGCCTGAACGGCCCTTAACCTTGGCTCCACGGCTCCAGAACTGCCATATTTGCACACACGACCATGCTGCCGCATGGTCAGTTCCAACGCATCCTATGGCTCCTGGCACTGAGTCAAGCATGCCCGTACGCCATGGTTAAGGCATTTTGACACCTCTAGCGTCTCCACCACAGCATTTGTTGCCGCCTGAGAACCTGAATGGCCCTTAACCATGGCTCCACAGCTCTAGAACTGCCATATTTGAACACACGAATATGCTACCGCACAACCGGTTCGTGCGTGTCCTACAGCTCTTGACACTAGGTCAAGCATGACCGTATGCCATGGTTAAGGCATTTTGATGCCTCTGGCCTCACCACCACAATGTTTGTCATCACCCGAGAGCCTGAACGGCCCTTAACTACAGCTCCACGACTCCGTAACATCCATAATTGCACACACGACCGTGCCGCCGCACGGTCGGATCCCGTGCATCCTATGGCTCTCGGCACCGGGTCAAGCACGCCCGTACGCCATGGTTAAGCCATTTTGATGCCTCTCACCTCTCTACCATAGAGATTTTCCATCACCTGAGAGCCTGAAGGGCCCTTAACCATGCCTCCACGGCTCCAAAACTGCCATATTTGCACACTCAACCATGCTGCCGCACGGTCGGTTCCAACGTATTTTATGGCTCCCGGCTCGAGTCAAGCATGCCCGTACGCCATGGTTAAGGCATTTTGACACCTCCGGCCTCTCTACCATAGCGTTTGCCATCACTCGAGAGCCCGAACGGCACTTAACCTCGGCTCCACGGCTCCGTAACCGCCATATTTGCACACACGACTTTGCTGCCGCACGGCCGGTTCCTGCGCATCCTACGGCTCCTCGCACCAAGTCAAGCACGCCCATGCACTAAGGTTAAGGCGTTTTGACACTGCTGGCCTCTCGACCACAGCATTTGTTGCCACCCAAGAACCCGAATGGCCCTTAACCATGGCTCCACCGCTCTAGAATTGCCATATTTGCACACACGACTATGCTACCGCACAGCCGGTTCCTACGTGTCCTACAGCTCTCGACACTAGGTCAAGCACAACCGTATGCCATGGTTAAGGCGTTTTGACACCTCTAGCCCCACCACCACAATGTTTGTCATCACCCGAGAGCCCGAACGGCCCTTAACTATAGCTCCACGACTCCAGAACATCCATAATTGCACACACGACTGTGCTGGCGCACGGTCGGATCCTGTGCATCCTACGGCTCTCGGCACCGGTTCAAGCACACCCGTACGCCATGGTTAAGCCATTTTGATGCCTCTCACCTCTCCACCATAGAGTTTTCCATCACCCGAGAGCCTGAAGGGCCCTTAACCATGGCTCCACGGCAGTAAAACTGCCACATTTGCACACACGACCATGCTGCCGCATGGTCGGTTCCAACGCGTCCTATGGCTCCCGGCACTGAGTCAAGCAAGCCCGTACGAAATGGTTAAGGCATTTTGACACCTCTGGCCTCTCTACCATAGCGTTTGTCATCGCTCGAGAGCCTGAACAGCCCTTGGCTCCACGGCTCCAGAACTGCCATATTTGCACACACGACTTTGCTGTCGCACGGCCGGTTCCTATGCGTCCTACGGCTCCTCGCACCAAGTCAAGCACGCGCATGCACCATGGTTAAGGCGTTTTAACACCTTTGGCCTCTCCACCACAGCGTTTATTACCACCTGAGAACCCGAATGGCCCTTAACCATGGCTCCACAGCTCTAGAACTGCCATATTTGCACACACACTATGCTACCGCACAGCCAGTTCCTGCATGTCCTATAGCTCTCGACACTAGGTCAAGCACGACCGTATGCCATGGTTAAGGCGTTTTGACACCTCTGGCCTCACCACCACAATACTTGTCATCACCCGAGAGCCCGAACGGCCCTTAACTATAGCTCCACGACTCCGAACATCCATAATTGCACACACGACCGTCTGCCGCACGCCCGGATCCCGTGCATCCTACGGCTCTCGGCACCGGGTCAAGCACGCCCGTACGCCATGGTTAAGCCATTTTGATGCCTCTCACCTCTCCACCATAGAGTTTTTCATCACCCGAGAGCCCGAAGGGCCCTTAACCACAGCTCCCACGGCTGCAAAACTGCCATATTTGCACACACGACCATGCTGCCGCACAGTCGGTTCCAACGCATCCTATGGCTCTCGGCACTGAGTCAAGCATGCCCGTACGCTATGGTTAAGGCATTTTGACACCTCTGGCCTCTCTACCATAGCGTTTGCCATCGCTCGAGAGCCTGAACAGCCCTTAACCTTGGCTCCACGGCTCCAGAACTGCCATAGCGTTTGCCATCGCTCGAGAGCCTGAACGGCCCTTAACCTTGGCTCCACGGCTCCAGAACTGCCATATTTGCACAACGGCCCTTAACCTTTTCTCCACGGCTCGAGAACGCCATATTTGCACACACGACCATGCCGCCGCACGGTCCGTTCCTAACGCATCCTATGGCTCCCGGCACCGAGTCAAGCATGCCCGTATGCCATGGTTAAGGCATTTTGACACCTCTGGCCTCTCCACCACAGGTTTTGTTGCCGCCGAGAACCTGAATGGCCCTTAACCATGGCTCCACAGCTCTAGAACCGCCATATTTGCACACACGAATATGCTACCGCACAGCCGGTTCGTGCGTGTCCTACAGCTCTTGACACTAGGTCAAGCATGACCGTATGCCATGGTTAAGGCGTTTTGATGCCTCCGGCCTCACCACCACAATGTTTGTCATCACCCGAGAGCCCGAACGGCCCTTAACTACAGCTCCACGACTCCGAACATCCATAATTGCACACACGACCGTGCCGGCGCACGGTCGGATCCCCATCCTACGGCTCTCGGCACCGGTTCAAGCACACCCGTACGCCATGGTTAAGCCATTTTGATGCCTCTCACCTCTCCACCATAGAGTTTTCCATCACCCGAGAGCCCGAAGGGCCCTTAACCATGGCTCCACGGCTCCAAAACCGCCACATTTGCACACACGATCCATGCCGCCGCATGGTCGGTTCCAACGCGTCCTATGGCTCCCGGCACCGAGTCAAGCAAGCCCGTACGCCATGGTTAAGGCATTTTGACACCTCTCGGCCTCTCTACCATAGCGTTTGTCGTCGCTCGAGAGCCCGAACGGCCCTTAACCTCGGCTCCACGGCTCCGAACCGCCATATTTGCACACACGACTTTGCTTTGCCGCACGGCCGGTTCCTATGCGTCCTACGGCTCCTCGCACCAAGTCAAGCACGCCCATGCACCATGGTTAAGGCATTTTAACACCTTTGGCCTCTCCACCACAGCATTTATTACCACCCGAGAACCCGAATGGCCCTTAACCATGGCTCCACCACTCTAGAAACCGCCATATTTGCACACACACTATGCTACCGCACAGCCGGTTCCTGCATGTCCTATAGCTCTCTACACTAGGTCAAGCACGACCGTATGCCATGGTTAAGGCATTTTGACACCTCTGGCCTCACCACCACAATATTTGTCATCACCCGAGAGCCCGAACGGCCCTTAACTATAGCTCCACGACTCCGAAACATCCATAATTGCACACACGACCGTCCCGCCGCACGGCCGGATCCCGTGCATCCTACGGCTCTCGGCACCGGTTCAAGCACGCCCGTACGCCATGGTTAAGCCATTTTGATGCCTCTCACCTCTCCACCATAGAGTTTTCATCACCCGAGAGCCCGAAGGGCCCTTAACCACGCTCCACGGCCGCAAAACCGCCATATTTGCACACACGACCATGCTGCCGCATGGTCGGTTCCAACGCATCCTATGGCTCTCGGCACTGAGTCAAGCATGCCCGTACGCCATGGTTAAGGCATTTTGACACCTCTGGCCTCTCTACCATAGCGTTTGTCGTCGCTCGAGAGCCCGAACGGCCCTTAACCTTGGCTCCACGGCTCCGAACCGCCATATTTGCACACACGACTTTGCCGCCGCACGGCGGTTCCTATGCGTCCTACGGCTCCTCGCACCAAGTCAAGCACGCCCATGCAATATGGTTAAGGCATTTTAACACCTCTAGCCTCTCCACCACAGTGTTTATTACCGCCCGAGAACCCGAATGGCCCTTAACCATGGCTCCACGGCTCTAGAACCGCCATATTTGCACACACGACTATGCTACCGCACGCCCGGTTCCTGCATGTCCTATAGCTCTCGACACTAGGTCAAGCATGACCGTATGCCATGGTTAAGGCGTTTTGACGCCTCTGGCCTCACCACCACAATATTTGTCATCACCCGAGAGCCCGAATGGCCCTTAACTATAGCTCCACGACTCCAGAACATCCATAATTGCACACACGACTGTGCTACCGCACAGCCGGATCCTGTGCATCCTACGGCTCTCGGCACCGGGTCAAGCACGCCCGTACACCATGGTTAAGCCATTTTGATGCCTCTCACCTCTCCACCATAGAGTTTTTCATCACCCGAGAGCCTGAAGGGCCCTTAACCACAGCTCCACGGCTACAAAACTGCCATATTTGCACACACGACCATGCTGCCGCACGGTCGGTTCCAACGCATCCTATGGCTCTTGGCACTGAGTCAAGCATGCCCGTACACCATGGTTAAGGCATTTTGACACCTCTGGCCTCTCTACCATAGCGTTTAACATCGCTCGAGAGCCTGAACGGCCCTTAACCTTGGCTCCACGGCTCCAGAACTGCCATATTTGCACACACGTCCATGCTGCCGCACGGTCAGTTCCAACGCATCCTATGGCTCCTGTCACTGAGTCAAGCATGCCCGTACGCCATGGTTAAGGCATTTTGACACCTCTAGCCTCTCCACCACAGCGTTTGTTGCCGCCTGAGAACCTGAATTGCCCTTAACCATGGCTCCACAGCTCTAGAACTGCCATATTTGCACACACAAATATGCTACCGCACAGCCGGTTCGTGCGTGTCCTACAGCTCTTGACACTAGGTCAAGCATGACCGTATGCCATGGTTAAGGCGTTTTGATGCCTCTGGCCTCACCACCACAATGTTTGTCATCACCCGAGAGCCTGAACGGCCCTTAACTACAGCTCCACGACTCCGAACATCCATAATTGCACACACGACCGTGCCGCCGCACGGCCGGATCCCGTGCATCCTATGGCTCTCGGCACCGGGTCAAGCACGCCCGTACGCCATGGTTAAGCCATTTTGATGCCTCTCACCTCTCCACCATAGAGATTTTCCATCACCCGAGAGCCCGAAGGGCCCTTAACCATGCCTCCACGGCTCCAAAACTGCCATATTTGCACACTCAACCATGCTTTGCCGCACGGTCGGTTCCAACGCATTTTATGGCTCCCGGCTCGAGTCAAGCATGCCTGTACGCCATGGTTAAGGCAATTTGACACCTCTGGCCTCTCTACCATAGCGTTTGCCGTCACTCGAGAGCCTGAACGGCACTTAACCTCGGCTCCACGGCTCCAGAACTGCCATATTTGCACACACGACTTTGCTGCCGCACGGCCGGTTCCTGCGCATCCTACGGCTCCTCGCACCAAGTCAAGCACGCCCATGCACTATGGTTAAGGCGTTTTGACACTGCTGGCCTCTCGACCATAGCATTTGTTGCCGCCCAAGAACCCGAATGGCCCTTAACAATGGCTCCACCACTCTAGAACTGCCATATTTGCACACACGACTATGCTACCGCACAGCCGGTTCCTACGTGTCCTACGCTCTCGACACTAGGTCAAGCACGACCGTATGCCATGGTTAAGGCATTTTGACACCTCGGCCCCACCACCACAATGTTTGTCATCACCCGAGAGCCCGAACGGCCCTTAACTATAGCTCCACGACTCCGAACATCCATAATTGCACACACGACCGTGCCGGTGCACGGCCGATCCCGTGCATCCTACGGCTCTCGGCACCGGTTCAAGCACACCCGTACGCCATGGTTAAGCCATTTTGATGCCTCTCACCTCTCCACCATAGAGTTTTCCATCACTCGAGAGCCTGAAGGGCCCTTAACCATGGCTCCACGGCAGTAAAACTGCCACATTTGCACACACGACCATGCTGCCGCATGGTCGGATCCAACGCGTCCTATGGCTCCCGGCACTGAGTCAAGCAAGCCCGTACGCCATGGTTAAGGCATTTTGACACCTCTGGCCTCTCTACCATAGCGTTTGTCGTCGCTCGAGAGCCTAAACGGCCCTTAACCTCGGCTCCACGGCTCCAGAACTGCCATATTTGCACACACGACTTTGCTGCCGCACGGCCGGTTCCTATGCGTCCTACGGCTCCTCGCACCAAGTCAAGCACGCCCATGCACCATGGTTAAGGCATTTTAACACCTTTGGCCTCTCCACCACAGTGTTTATTACCGCCCGAGAACCCGAATGGCCCTTAACCATGGCTCCACAGCTCTAGAACTGCCATATTTGCACACACGACTATGCTACCGCACAGCCAGTTCCTGCATGTCCTATAGCTCTCGACACTAGGTCAAGCACGATCGTATGCCATGGTTAAGGCGTTTTGACACCTCTGGCCTCGCCACCACAATATTTGTCATGACTCGAGAGCCCGAACGGCCCTTAACTATAGCTCCACGACTAAAAAACATCCATAATTGCACACACGACTGTCCTGCCGCACAGCCGGATCCTGTGCATCCTACGGCTCTCGGCACCGGTCAAGCACGCCCGTACGCCATGGTTAAGCCATTTTGATGCCTCTCACCTCTCCACCATAGAGTTTTTCATCACCCGAGAGCCCGAAGGGCCCTTAACCACAGGCTCCACGGCCGCAAAACGCCATATTTGCACACACGACCATGCTGCCGCACGGTCGGTTCCAACGCATCCTATGGCTCTCGGCACTGAGTCAAGCATGCCCGTACGCCATGGTTAAGGCATTTTGACACCCCTGGCCTCTCTAACATAGCGTTTGCCATTGCTCGAGAGCCTGAACGGCCCTTAACCTTGGCTCCATGGCTCCAGAACTGCCATATTTGCACACACGACCATGCTGCCGCACGGTCAGTTCCAACGCATCCTATGGCTCCTGGCACCGAGTCAAGCATGCCCGTACGCCATGGTTCAGGGCATTTTGACACCTCTAGCCTCTCCACCACAGCGTTTGTTGCCGCCGAGAACCCGAATGGCCCTTAACCATGGCTCCACAGCTCTAGAACTGCCATATTTGCACACACGAATATGCTAAGGCACAGCCGGTTCGTGCGTGTCCTACAGCTCTTGACACTAGGTCAAGCATGACCGTATGCCATGGTTAAGGCGTTTTGATGCCTCTAGCCTCACCACCACAATGTTTGTCATCACCCAAGAGCCTGAACGGCCCTTAACTACAGCTCCACGACTCCGAACATCCATAATTGCACACACGACCGTGCCGCCGCACGGCCGGATCCCGTGCATCCTATGGCTCTCGGCACCGGGTCAAGCACGCCCGTACGCCATGGTTAAGCCATTTTGATGCCTCTCACCTCTCCACCATAGAGTTTTCCATCACCCGAGAGCCCGAAGGGCCCTTAACCATGCCTCCACGGCTCCAAAACTGCCATATTTGCACACTCGACCATGCTTTGCCGCACGGTCGGTTCCAACGCATTTTATGGCTCCCGGCTCGAGTCAAGCATGCCCGTACGCCATGGTTAAGGCATTTTGACACCTCCGGCCTCTCTACCATAGCGTTTGCCGTCACTCGAGAGCCCGAATGGCACTTAACCTCGGCTCCACGGCTCCGAACCGCCATATTTGCACACACGACTTTGCTGCCGCACGGCCGGTTCCTGAGCATCCTACGGCTCCTCGCACCAAGTCAAGCACGCCCATGCACTATGGTTAAGGCGTTTTGACACCGCTGGCCTCTCGACCACAGCATTTGTTGCCGCCCAAGAACCCGAATGGCCCTTAACCATGGCTCCACCGCTCTAGAATTGCCATATTTGCACACACGACTATGCTACCGCACAGCCGGTTCCTACGTGTCCTACAGCTCTCGACACTAGGTCAAGCACGACTGTATGCCATGGTTAAGGCGTTTTGACACCTCTGGCCTCTCTACCATAGCGTTTGTCATCGCTCGAGAGCCTGAACGGCCCTTAACCTCGGCTCCACAGCTCCAGAACTGCCATATTTGCACACACGGCTTTGCTGCCGCACGGCCGGTTCCTATGCGTCCTACGGCTCCTCGCACCAAGTCAAGCACGCCCATGCACCATGGTTAAGGCGTTTTAACACCTTTGGCCTCTCCACCACAGCGTTTATTACCACCCGAGATCCCGAATGGCCCTTAACCATGGCTCCACAGCTCTAGAACTGCCATATTTGCACACACACTATGCTACCACACAGCCAGTTCCTGCATGTCCTATAGCTCTCGACACTAGGTCAAGCACGATCGTATGCCATGGTTAAGGCGTTTTGACACCTCTGGCCTCGCCACCACAATATTTGTCATGACTCGAGAGCCCGAACGGCCCTTAACTATAGCTCCACGACTAAAAAACATCCATAATTGCACACACGACTGTCCTGCCGCACAGCCGGATCCTGTGCATCCTACGGCTCTCGGCACCGGGTCAAGCACGCCCGTACGCCATGGTTAAGCCATTTTGATGCCTCTCACCTCTCCACCATAGAGTTTTTCATCACCCGAGAGCCTGAAGGGCCCTTAACCACAGCTCCACGGCTGCAAAACTGCCATATTTGCACACACGACCATGCTGCTGCACGGTCGGTTCCAACGCATCCTATGGCTCTCGGCACTGAGTCAAGCATGCCCGTACGCCATGGTTAAGGCATTTTGACACCCCTGGCCTCTCTAACATAGCGTTTGCCATTGCTCGAGAGCCTGAACGGCCCTTAACCTTGGCTCCATGGCTCCAGAACTGCCATATTTGCACACACGACCATGCTGCCGCACGGCCGGTTCAACGCATCCTATGGCTCCCGGCACCGAGTCAAGCATGCCCGTACGCCATGGTTAAGGCATTTTGACACCTCTAGCCTCTCCACCACAGCGTTTGTTGCCGCCCGAGAACCCGAATGGCCCTTAACCATGGCTCCACAAACTCTAGAACCGCCATATTTGCACACACGAATATGCTAAGGCACAGCCGGTTCGTGCGTGTCCTACAGCTCTTGACACTAGGTCAAGCATGACCGTATGCCATGGTTAAGGCGTTTTGATGCCTCTAGCCTCACCACCACAATGTTTGTCATCACCCAAGAGCCTGAACAGCCCTTAACTACAGCTCCACGACTCCAGAACATCCATAATTGCACACACGACTGTGCTGCCGCACGGTCGGATCCTGTGCATCCTATGGCTCTCGGCACCGGGTCAAGCACGCCTGTACGCCATGGTTAAGCCATTTTGATGCCTCTCACCTCTCCACCATAGAGTTTTCCATCACCCGAGAGCCCGAAGGGCCCTTAACCATGCCTCCACGGCTCCAAAACTGCCATATTTGCACACTCGACCATGCTGCCGCACGGTCGGTTCCAACGCATTTTATGGCTCCCGGCTCTGAGTCAAGCATGCCCGTACACCATGGTTAAGGCATTTTGACACCTCTGGCCTCTCTACCATAGCGTTTGCCGTCACTCGAGAGCCTGAATGGCACTTAACCTCGGCTCCACGGCTCCAGAACTGCCATATTTGCACACACGACTTTGCTGCCGCACGGCCGGTTCCTGAGCATCCTACGGCTCCTCGCACCAAGTCAAGCACGCCCATGCACTATGGTTAAGGCGTTTTGACACCGCTGGCCTCTCGACCATAGCATTTGTTGCCGCCCAAGAACCCGAATGGCCCTTAACCATGGCTCCACCGCTCTAGAATTGCCATATTTGCACACACGACTATGCTACCGCACAGCCGGTTCCTACGTGTCCTACAGCTCTCGACACTAGGTCAAGCACGACCGTATGCCATGGTTAAGGCGTTTTGACACCTCTGGCCTCTCTACCATAGCGTTTGTCATCGCTCGAGAGCCTGAACGGCCCTTAACCTCGGCTCCACGGCTCCAGAACTGCCATATTTGCACACACGACTTTGCTGCCGCACGGCCGGTTCCTATGCGTCCTACGGCTCCTCGCACCAAGTCAAGCATGCCCATGCACCATGGTTAAGGCGTTTTAACACCTTTGGCCTCTCCACCACAGCGTTTATTACCACCCGAGAACCCGAATGGCCCTTAACCATGGCTCCACAGCTCTAGAACTGCCATATTTGCACACACACTATGCTACCGCACAGCCAGTTCCTGCATGTCCTATAGCTCTCGACACTAGGTCAAGCACGATCGTATGCCATGGTTAAGGCGTTTTGACACCTCTGGCCTCACCACCACAATATTTGTCATCACTCGAGAGCTCGAACGGCCCTTAACTATAGCTCCACGACTCCAAAACATCCATAATTGCACACACGACTGTCCTGCCGCACAGCCGGATCCTGTGCATCCTACGGCTCTCGGCACCGGGTCAAGCACGCCCGTACGCCATGGTTAAGCCATTTTGATGCCTCTCACCTCTCCACCATAGAGTTTTTCATCACCTGAGAGCCTGAAGGGCCCTTAACCACAGCCTCCACGGCCGCAAAAACGCCATATTTGCACACACGACCATGCTTTTTGCACGGTCGGTTCCAACGCATCCTATGGCTCTCGGCACCGAGTCAAGCATGCCCGTACGCCATGGTTAAGGCATTTTGACACCCCCGGCCTCTCTACCATAGCGTTTGCCATCGCTCGAGAGCCCGAACGGCCCTTAACCTTGGCTCCATGGCTCCGAACGCCATATTTGCACACACGACCATGCCGCCGCACGGTCGGTTCCAACGCATCCTATGGCTCCCGGCACTGAGTCAAGCATGCCCGTACGCCATGGTTAAGGCATTTTGACACCTCTAGCCTCTCCACCACAGCGTTTGTTGCCGCCTGAGAACCTGAATGGCCCTTAACCATGGCTCCACAGCTCTAGAACTGCCATATTTGCACACACGAATATGCTAAGGCACAGCCGGTTTGTGCGTGTCCTACAGCTCTTGACACTAGGTCAAGCATGACCGTATGCCATGGTTAAGGCATTTTGATGCCTCTGGCCTCACCACCACAATGTTTGTCATCACCCAAGAGCCTGAACAGCCCTTAACTACAGCTCCACGACTCCAGAACATCCATAATTGCACACACGACTGTGCTGCCGCACGGTCGGATCCTGTGCATCCTATGGCTCTCGGCACCGGGTCAAGCACGCCTGTACACCATGGTTAAGCCATTTTGATGCCTCTCACCTCTCCACCATAGAGTTTTCCATCACCCGAGAGCCTGAAGGGCCCTTAACCATGCCTCCACGGCTCCAAAACTGCCATATTTGCACACTCGACCATGCTGCCGCACGGCCGGTTCCAACGCATTTTATGGCTCCCGGCTCAGAGTCAAGCATGCCCGTACACCATGGTTAAGGCATTTTGACACCTCTGGCCTCTCTACCATAGCGTTTGCCATCACTCAAGAGCCTGAACAGCACTTAACCTCGGCTCCACGGCTCCAGAACTGCCATATTTGCACACACGACTTTGCTGCCGCACGGCCGGTTCCTGCGCATCCTATGGCTCCTCGCACCAAGTCAAGCATGCCCATGCACTATGGTTAAGGCATTTTGACACCGCTGGCCTCTCGACCACAGCATTTGTTGCCACCCAAGAACCCGAATGGCCCTTAACCATGGCTCCACCGCTCTAGAACTGCCATATTTGCACACACGACTATGCTACCGCACAGCCGGTTCCTACATGTCCTACAGCTCTCGACACTAGGTCAAGCATGACCGTATGCCATGGTTAAGGCATTTTGACACCTCTGGCCCCACCACCACAATGTTTGTCATCACCCGAGAGCCCGAACGGCCCTTAACTATAGCTCCATGACTCCAGAAGATCCATAATTGCACACACGACAGTGCTGGCGCACGGCCGGATCCTGTGCATCCTACGGCTCTCGGCACCGGTTCAAGCACACCCGTACGCCATGGTTAAGCCATTTTGATGCCTCTCACCTCTCCACCATAGAGTTTTCCATCACCCGAGAGCCTGAAGGGCCCTTAACCATGGCTCCACGGCAGTAAAACTGCCACATTTGCACACACGACCATGCTACCGCATGGTCGGTTCCAACGCGTCCTATGGCTCCCGGCACAGAGTCAAGCAAGCCCGTACACCATGGTTAAGGCATTTTGACACCTCTGGCCTCTCTACAATAGCGTTTGTCATCGCTCGAGAGCCTGAACGGCCCTTAACCTCGACTCCACGGCTCCCGGAACCGCCATATTTGCACACACGACTTTCTTTGCCGCACGGCCGGTTCCTATGCGTCCTACGGCTCCTCGCACCAAGTCAAGCACGCCCATGCACCATGGTTAAGGCGTTTTAACACCTTTGGCCTCTCCACCACAGTGTTTATTACCGCCCGAGAACCCGAATGGCCCTTAACCATGGCTCCACAGCTCTAGAACTGCCATATTTGCACACACGACTATGCTACCGCACAGCCAGTTCCTGCATGTCCTATAGCTCTCGACACTAGGTCAAGCATGACCGTAGGCCATGGTTAAGGCGTTTTGATGCCTCCGGCCTCACCACCACAATATTTGTCATCACCTGAGAGCCCGAACGGCCCTTAACTATAGCTCCATGACTCCAGAACATCCATAATTACACACACGACTGTGCTGCCGCACAGCCGGATCCTGTGCATCCTACGGCTCTCGGCACCGGGTCAAGCACGCCCGTACGCCATGGCTAAGCCATTTTGATGCCTCTCACCTCTCCACCATAGAGTTTTTCATCACCCGAGAGCCTGAAGGGCCCTTAACCACAGCTCCACAGCTGCAAAACTGCCATATTTGCACACACGACCATGCTACGCATCCTATGGCTCTCGGCCGTATGCCATGGTTAAGGCATTTTGACACCTCTGGCCTCTCTACCATAGCATTTGCCATCGCTCGAGAGCCTGAACGGCCCTTAACCTTGGCTCCACGGCTCCAGAACTGCCATATTTGCACACACGACCATGCTGCCGCACGGTCAGTTCCAACGCATCCTATGGCTCCTGGCACTGAGTCAAGCATGCCCGTACGCCATGGTTAAGGCATTTTGACACCTCTAGCCTCTCCACCACAGTGTTTGTTGCCGCCTGAGAACCCGAATGGCCCTTAACCATGGCTCCACAGCTCTAGAACTGCCATATTTGCACACACGAATATGCTACCGCACAAATTGGTTCGTGCGTGTCCTACAGCTCTTGACACTAGGTCAAGCATGACCGTATGCCATGGTTAAGGCGTTTTGATGCCTCTGGCCTTACCACCACAATGTTTGTCATCACCCGAGAGCCTAAACGGCCCTTAACTACAGCTCCACGACTCCAGAACATCCATAATTGCACACACGACTGTGCTGCCGCACGGTCGGATCCTGTGCATCCTATGGCTCTCGGCACCGGGTCAAGCACGCCTGTACGCCATGGTTAAGCCATTTTGATGCCTCTCACCTCTCCACCATAGAGTTTTCCATCACCCGAGAACCCGAAGGGCCCTTAACCATGCCTCCACGGCTCCAAAACCGCCATATTTGCACACTCGACCATGCCGCCGCACGGTCGGTTCCAACGCATTTTATGGCTCCGGCTCGAGTCAAGCATGCCCGTACGCCATGGTTAAGGCATTTTGACACCTCTAGCCTCTCTACCATAGTGTTTGCCATCACTCGAGAGCCTGAACGGCACTTAACCTCGGCTCCACGGCTCCGTAACCGCCATATTTGCACACACGACTTTCTTGCCGCCGCACGGCCGGTTCCCGCGCATCCTACGGCTCCTCGCACCAAGTCAAGCACGCCCATGCACTATGGTTAAGGCATTTTGACACCGCTGGCCTCTCGACCACAGCATTTGTTGCCGCCCAAGAACCCGAATGGCCCTTAACCATGGCTCCACCGCTCTAGAACGCCATATTTGCACACACGACTAT
>JAENPR010002989.1:0-26516 GCA_018135685.1 Themeda triandra | reverse complement strand
CGCACCCGCAATGAGCGTAAATAACCCCCGAGTACGTAATGTACTTGCAAGACTTATCCGACTAGGAATATATTTTCACGACTCTCAAGGATATGATAGCCGTAGGCACAGGAGGTATAAACTCCATATACCCTCACGGCCTAGTTTGGGCCGACACGCTATCGCCAGCCGCCCATCAAGCTTCAAGACCGATCGGCTCAGCCGGGCCTGACAAATTAAAACAGTAAGAATATCGAAGACCGACAAGGAGGACAAGACCTAGCCGAGATAGGAAAGTTTAGACTTGTAAAGTATGTAAACTTAGTACCGTGATAGGCTAGTTCCGACTTGTAACCTTGCTCCCCGCGATATATAAGGAGAGCAAGGACCCCGTGCTGTAGGACGAACTGCATAACGCACGTACCATACATCCACATCATAATCGAAAACAGAGCAAGACTAGGGTTTTACGCATCTTTGCGGCCCGAACTCGGGTAAACCTCGTGTGATTGCTCCCCGTTTACGTCTTGCTCGCAATCTCGTGCGCCTTCCGCCAATCCATTACCGGTCGTGGCATACCCCCGGGTCGGACTATCGCCGATATTTTCGTCGACGTGGCGCGCTGTGCAGGGTGCGCACCGAGATTTCACGTCGATCAAGATGGTTTCCTTCCCGCCTTCCATGACTTTCGGCCGGCCTCACCTTCACCGTTGGGACGATGACCTGACAACCGCCTCCATACACCTCATACATCGAGGGTCCGCCTCGATCCTAGCTCCACAAAGCAATGAAGGTACAAACCTTTGCCTCCTAGGCATCAATCAAAGCTCGAGTTATCGAACTCCAGCCTTTTCTTCTAGGCACCAATCAACCACTGACGAAAATTGGGCCGATCTCGTTCTCAAGCAACTCATGATCACCAGATAGGCTCATGGAGTTTTTTGCTCAGCTTTGGATCTATCCAGATTGAATCAAAGCAAGAATCACCTACTATCCTTCAATGCACAAGCGCCAACAAAACGCCCAACAAAATCATCGATCGCAAGATCCTAGATCCAAGGGTTGCATCACCGCTCCCATACGGGTTGCCAAACACCGCCGACCTATTCAGCCACCAACTTTTAGCGCATTACTCAAAGGCTACAACCGGATCCCCGATCCGCGTCCATGATCGGCTACGCTTTCGACGCACCCGCAGGACATATCGTCAACCATGTGCGCTCGAAGAAGTCACGGACGACCAATCTCCAGAAAACACGTGACGTTACTCCGACACGCCGCACTCGACGATTACTACAATATCTTAGAACTCTCGGGATCTCGCCCATACGATGGTCTACTCCGACAACGAAGAAGAGGTACAATCGCAAACAACAAGACCAAGCGTATCGACACTACTCCGCATCTACAACTCACCGTGTTCACCCGTAGGAACATGAGGAAATTCAACAACAGATCCATAACCCGGCCAAATCCACTCAAGAGTTACAAGAATTCCCATCTTTCCTCCCAAACCTAGAACGCAGTATGTCATGTTAGTGACAACGAGGTCACCATCAATGGAGAAACCGACGAACAAAGGCAAATGAGAGGGTCGAAACGCGCCCGAACAACGGAGGCAAAACGAAGCCGCAATCCAGCAGCCGCCGACCAAGATCGTATGGTCGGACGACGCAGGGTTTTCTGCGAAATCTTGCCGATGATTTTGACCTTGTAAACGAAAGACAAGTTCACACAACCCCAAGTGCTAACTCGTGCTTGCTATTGACCGCCTCAAGACGGCCAACATTCCTCAAACTCCCCAAATTGAGGAAGCGATTGATTTTCTAGTAGCCGCTAAAGCTCAAGTGAACCATATGAGAGAACAAGCGCGCCCACCGCATCTCTCTCGTAAGCCACCGGCCGCGTAGTTTCTTCAAAGAATCAAATCCCGCACTCTAGAGAGGGAGGTGCTAACAACAACAACTACGAAGACGATGGAGAGAGTTGTGGGAATTTTCCTCACAAAGATTTCACCAGACACAATGATAGAAGACAGATCAACCACAGACAACAGAGATTATGGTCAACCCTTCAATCACCATCATGATGAACAATATAAGCGACAATGACCTCAATGAGTCATCAACGGTGCCGAGCTGTGGATGCCTGGGACCAAAACCTTGTTGGCTACCTCGAGGAGGTAATCAGCCCAAGTTTAGGATACGAGACATCAAAGCAATGCAGGTGTAGGAATTGATGACGTATGGATCCTCTTATACAATGTAGCCGCACGGTTAGAGGAGGATACACGTCATGGCCAATTACCTCCCTATCGTGCTCGATGATGGCCGAATAATTGGTTATTACGACAACGAGAAGGGTCGATTCACAAATGGCCTCAACCGGCGACATCTCTTCATTGAGAACTGGCTGTATCAACATGCCACCTTTGGCACTAAAACGATCTAGCAAAGACCATCGATTACCCGAATGAACCACTACGACACTACATACGACGCTTCTCAGTCACGACAACAATTCCAGACATTTCAAGAAATGGTCGTGTCCCTTTTCGCTGAGGATTACGACAACCCGGAAATATTGATCTACGAAAAGAACTTTGAGAAGACAACCCACTACAACCGACGAGATGTTCAATAGCCCGTGAATTCGCCGCGTTGACGTATGCCATGCAACAATTGCCCGCTGACAAGGATACGAAAAACTTCGTAAGAAACGATGACGTAGAAAGAGATTTGCAACGCAAGACATGCCAGAACGACGTGACAGTGGACAATAACCGTCACAATGAACGACGACGCGACAATCGCATACAAAACAATTATAGCCCATAGACAATGCATCAACGCGTCCATTCGGTACCACCTAGCAGGAAAAGAAGCGAGACTTCGACTCATATGAGAAGAGTTAGGCCAGTCCGCCTAAACACCCAGAAAAGGGCATACCATGGGCGAGTGTCGCTGGATTCACAAGAATTTTCAAGTTGGGCAGCACATGAAAGAAACAGAGAGATTAATAAAACAGTAAGGAGAAACGGCCCCAACGAAGACAAGGCGAGGAAGAAGAAGAAGACACGACAAAGATCCTCTAAGAGATCAAATTCAGCCCACCAACACACTTGTCAGCCTATGATTTTTGACAGGAGGGTTGAGTCTCAAAACTCGCGGACAAAAGTTACTAAAAAGGAGGATCATGGCAATCGCTAAGTCCGGATGGATCAAATACAGCCATTAAAGCTCGGCTGGGCTCAACAACGAAGAACCTTACCGTGTGAGCGACGCTGTGGGCAAATATATCAGGGATAGAGGCATTCCCTTTGGTACTCGACCCAGGTTAATCATATTATCATGAAGGGAGTACTCGATGATACGTAGTGATGCTTTAAAGCATTCTATTCCTACAAGGCGTTGTAAAGTGGTTTAAATCGAAGATCTGAACACTTACGACTCACCATTCTGGGAGTCATGCCAGGCAAACCTTCAATGCCATTGGGAAAAATAACTTACCCGTTCGATTCTGAACAAGACAACACTGAAAAGACTACGCGCCTTCATTGTAAACTTCGACTGAAGGCGTTACCACGCCATACTCTGGCCGACCGTGGACTAGTGTTCATGGTCAGTCCTCTCACTACGGATATCTAGTGTTAAAAATGCCAACATCAAAGGGCATTCTTTCTCTCGTAGGCAATGTGCTTATGGCTCACGACCGAAAACAAACGCCTACGCAATGGCCGAATTGCGTGACCTCAAAGCCCATATGGAACAAACATGCCTTGAAGCAAACAGGGCCAAGCCGACCTTCGCATCCCAGTCAAGCGATCAAAAGGTCACCAACAAAAGCAATGACACAAAGAAGATCGAGCTCATCCCCGGAGATAAGGAGAAAAACCGCTCTTATAGGAGCCAATTTAGATGATAAATAGGAAGACGCGCTCCCAATTCCTACGGGACAACATAAGCATATTTGCTTGGAAACCGCAGACATGCCGGCGTCCCAAGGGAAAAGGTCGAGCACTTCCTTAATGTCTCGAAACCGCCAAACCAATCAAACAAAGATTACGACGGTTTGCTCGCGACGAGAAAGGAGGTGATTAGGGTAGAAGTGTTAAAGCTATTAGCAGGTTTTATAAAAGAAGTGTATCATCCCTGACTATCCAATCCAGTTCTTGTACAAAAGAAAAATGGCGAATGGAGAATGTGTGTTGATTATACCGATCTCAACAAACAACGCCTAAAGACCCACTTCAAACTACCTCGCATCGACGTAGTTGACTCAACCGTTCATGCCGAAGCGTTGTCCTTTTTAGATTGCTATTCGAGGGTATCACCAAATAGCCCTAGCAACTCACGATCAAATAAAAACATCATTCATCACGCCTTTCGAAGCATCGCTATACGACCATGTCGTTGGCCTCAAAAATGCTGGTGCAACATACCAACGCGCTATCCAAGAGTGTCTTCAAAAGAAATTTCCGACCACCGGTCGAAGCATACGTGACGACGTAGTCGTAAAAACAAAGGAGAAATGGATCCTTAGTTTCAAACCTAGAGCGAACCTTGCGTCGCTTTAAACAAATTTCAAGGAAATTAAACCCACAAATGCATATTCGGAGTACCATCGGGGATACTACTCGGCAACGTAGTTAGCCAAGATGGCATTAAACCAAACCCCGAAAAAAGTTAATGCGGTCTTAAAAATGACGCAACCCAAAGGTATAAAAGATATCCGTGAAACTTATCGATGCATGGTGGCTTTAAGCCACTTCATATCAAGACTTGGCGAAAAAGGCCTCCCTTTTTTCAAACTATTAAAGGCCAAGCAAAAAATTTGAATGGACAAGCGAAGCGAACAAAGCCTTCTTCGAACTCAAGACATATTTAACATCGCCACCGGTGCTAACAGCACCTAAAGATGACAAAGAATTATTGCTATACATTGCGGCTACCGATCGCGTGATGTCGGTCACGATAATAGTCGTCGAAAGACAAAAGCGAGAGGACATACATATGGCGTACAAAGACAAGTCTACCATCGGCGAAGTGATTAAACGACTCGAAAACAGATACCCACATACAAAAACTTTGTACGGGATCCTAATAACGAAACGGTAGTTTGCTACACTACTTTGACACATATCCGATCACAATAGTAACAAGGAACATGCTTTGTTGGCGACATTCTTCGCAATAAAGACGCCGTGGTCGGATCGTCAAATGGGCAATAGAGCTCGGCCCATACACACTAAAATTTCAAAGCCGTACAACCATCAAATCCCAAGCCTTGGTTGATTTCCTAGTAGAATGGACGGACATGTCCCTACCACCATTTCAAAACGAAGCCGAACGATGGGAAATGTTCTTCGATGGCTCCCTTAAAATAAAGGAGCGGAGCGGGCGTCGTGTTCAAAGCACCAGCGGTGATACCCTAAGATACGTGCCGCGTATCCATTTCAAAGCTTCAAATAACGCGGCCGAATACGAAGCTGCACTTCACGGCCTCAAGATAGCCATAGAATTGCGTATAAAAAGGCTCCTCGTCTTTGGAGACTCTAATTTAGTTGTCCAGCAAATCAACAAAGAATGGGACTGTACTAATGAAAAAATGGAAGCATACGTGGCGAGAGATAAGGAAGCTAGAAAATAAATTCTATGGCTTGGAATTCACCTATATACCAAGAGAAAAGAACAAACTTGCGGACCAATTATCTAAATTGGGATCCGAAAGAGCAAAAATGCCACCCGACGTATTTGTTCAAGATCTACTATTACCTTCCCGTCACGGGAGGAAGCACATGAACCACCACAAAGAAACAGATCCATCGACGGCAAAAACCAAAACGAGATAATATTCAAGCAAAGCATACTGTGCCCACCTCCGACCAGACAAAACAGTATCATTGCTGCAATCCGACTGACACCTTTCGGAATAAGTGCTCCAAGAATAAAGATCGGGCAAAAAATCTATAGATAACTCCAAAGTTATTTATCCAAAGAAAAAGAAAGCGACAAGATCCCTCAACTACAAAGGGATGTAACGAGCAAATACCATCGAGTGGAACCTTTGGAACAAACAAAGGAGATAAAGCTAGATCGGAGAATTCCCTTTATTCGGTATCTCATTGATGAGGACACCGACGTAAAATAGAAAACAACGTCTCATAAGACGCAAGTAAACATTATGTCCTAGTCGATGGGCAACTTATGCGCAAAATGCAAGCGAAGTCTTGCAAAAATGCATTTCTTTCTCGAAGAAGGAGCAGAACTACTACTACGTATTCATGAAGGGATGTGTGGAAATGATGCAAAGATCAAAAAACACTCGGAAAAGTATTCCGAGCAGTTTTACCGGCCAACCGCACTCGATGCTAAGAAACTAGTTCACAGATTGTAAAGGTTGCCAATTCTTCGCTAAACAAATTCATGTCCTCGCACATGAGCTTCAAACAATACCATTTGCATGGCCCTTTTCATGAGGGGACTAGACATGATAGGACCATTCAAAAAAGCCCCCGGCGGCTATCAATTTGTCTATGTACTTATAGACAAATTCTCAAAATGGATAGAATATAAGCCCTTAGTCAAGGCAAATGCTCAAAAGCTGTTGAGTTCCTATGAGGCGTCGTACATCATTTCGGCGTACCCAACACCATTATAACAGATTTGGGATCCACATTCACAAAGGTGAATTTTGGGATTTTTGCGAAGACTTAGGAACAAAAGTAAAATATGTATCGGTAGCTCACCCTCGAGCTAATGGTCAAGTCGAAAGAGCAAATGGGATGATCATAGGCCTGCGAAAAAGGCTATATCGAGACAACGACACCCATCGGGAAGATGGTATCACGAATTACCCGTGATATGGGGACTCCGAACCCAACCAAGCGAAATACCGGCTCTCACCTTATTTCATGATATTTGGTGTCAAGACGATTTTGCGATGAAGTAGCATTTGGCTCACCAAGAACAAAAAAATTATGACGAAGAAGCCACGAATGAAGTCGAAAAAAGCTATCATCGATTCGGAGAAGAGCGGAACTTGGAAACACTCCCAAGAACGGCTAAATATCTAGCCTCTATGGCGCTATTACAACAATGTAAAAGAACGGTTGTGAGTCTTGGAGACCTCATCCTCAAGAGAATTCAGAAAGCAGACTGACCTCCACAAATTATCATCTCATTGGGAAGGACCCTTCCTAGTCAAAGCGATCCACAAGACCAACGACTTATAAACTATGTACTCTAGACGATCCACCTAGAGATTTGCCAAATTCTTGGCACATAGAACATTTAATAAAATTCTATGCCTAGCACCAAGGCAATTGTAATCATTTTCAGACATACAACTACCAATTGTATCAAAACACACCAGATATTGTTACAAAACGGTGCAAAGCACCACAGAGTTTAATACCATAGCTGAGTTTTAAATCATTGTTCTGGGACAAAATCTATCTTGTCAGCAATAACACAAGCGGTGCCCCGAAGCCTTTTGCAAATCTCGAGTTTTTCAGAGAGGTATCCGCAGGCCTCCCAGACTCCAAACGCTTGAAATCCGCCCGAGGAAAGTGAGACTCCTCAAGAGCCAAAACACTTGACGCAACAAAGCGACTCCCCTTCCCGACAAACTCCTTAAGCAAACGCCACGAACGACGGCATTGATCCACAACGAATTCAGGAACGAGAAGGGGATTTGCTGGCCTCCCTTCACCCCGCAAGAACAAGAAACGAGAGGTTGCAATCCATTCGCCATGGACGGAGTAACGCTCCGTCGGATGCGATTATCATTTTTCAGCACGCCGGAATTGCGCCATATGACGCTCATGCATTTCTACATAAGTATAACCTATAAGACACGAGATCGAAACAACAACGAGAGAAGATAAAAGGGAGAAAACGCACCTCGTGCCTCCCTCTCCAAGCGCTCAACTTCTCCGGGCTTTGTTCTCCGTTCCGTTCGTACGAGCAATTTCAGCACCATCAAGGCTTTATCGCTCTCCAAACCTACAAAGTACAATCAAGTACCGACATATTCTCGTTAAAACAACAAGTAACGGGAGTGAGTAAAACAAACCTTTGTTTTGCTCCCCGAAGGGATGCAACCTTTTTTAACAAGGAATCTTTCTCAAGTTCCCAAAGCCTTTCACGACCTTCGTGAACACGGATCTGCCGCTCCAAATATTCATTTTGCTTCATGAAGACCGTTTTCACACATGGTCGGTTTGAATTGCTCTATGCAAAGACGGCGCTCTTCTCAAAGAACATCTTCAACTACCTGCAAAAGAGATCCTTCACAACGCGACAGAACGGGCAAAATAGAAAAATTCACCAAAAACAAGTACCAACCTTAATACGAGCACGAAGATCGGCAAACACTTGCTCAAAACCATCAGAAACGGCACCCCTGGTAACATTTTCAAAAATGTGCCATTCACCGTTGTCATCTTGACGAGCAACATAGCTGCGGCTACCAGGTATATGGGGACCAGAAGAAGTCCCCCCCCCCTGACCTCTTCCATTATCTCGGGCGTCTGCCGTCGATGCACTCGGGTCTAAACTACCCAAATGCATATTCGAGATATTGATCACCCTCGGCGGAAGAAGCCGGGGAAGAATCTAACGCTACTCCGGGATAAGATGGCTGAGTATCCCTAAGCGGAGGCCATGATGTCGATACCCGCGGGACCACCTCGAGTTCGGCAACAACATTTGCAAGAACTATCCCTGGATCATCAACAAGATCGAGCGGGTGGCACAACTTCAGGAACAGTTTCTTGATCAATGACGGCATTGGCGGCGGAGTTATGACTTCGGGAACAGCCTCGGCTTGTTCCGGATTGACCAAAGCTTCATGACCCAAAGGGTCCCCGACCAAGTCATCAACAATAGGAGCCCCGCAATGAAAATTTTTACAAAGAATTAAAAAAAAAAGGGGGCATAGCAAAAAGTAACAAGTTTGCAAAACTTACGGCTCGGGCTTGCTCAAAATGCAGACTAAACCAGTCTGGCATATCGGTCTCCTCATCCCTAGAAGGGACAGATGTATGTTGACATTTCTAACGCCACTCAGTGTTAGGTTGTCATCCCCAACATGGCGCCAAAAATGCTGGTACTAAATAATGCAACTGCTACTAGAAATAAATATGGGATCCGCAAGCGCACAGATAATACCGATGTAGCATTTTAACCAGGAGTAATCCAGGTATCGTTATTTATATTTTTACCCTTTGGGAAGGGAATGCACTGGATAATGAGTGATGAGCAATGCACATGCTGTAATGGAGAGCTTAACCTTGTAATCTGTATCGATCATCTCATACGGGGTAAGTGTCACATAAAATATAGGAATGAATGATAAATGACATAAGATAAATGAGAGCATTTAGCCACATAAAATAATAGTAATAAGCCATCTCAACTTAACACTCTAAGCTTATAACACTAGTATGGACTAGGACGATCTAGGGTATAATCCTATGTTATTCTAACTACAAAGTCAAAGCATACAATGATTAGTGCAAGAACATCTAGCAATCATGGCGGGAAAAGGTTACATCTATGCATAGTGATATTACCCGAGAGAAGACAAGAGACATAGCAATGACTTCAATGTAATAGGTTGTTCTACTAAGACCTACCAACGGGGATGGAATACAAAGGACTCAACGGAACTGTCACTTCCGCGATCTACCACACGACCGGCCAATAGGGTGCAATCGCAGATAAATACAATCTAGGCACCACGCCTACACAATATTCACCACTCACCCATCGATCTAATGAGCAAGCGCTATACGATCCTATGCATAAACATAATTCTAGTCCAACTATGCTAAACATATAATCAAAGTAAACTAAGAACAATATAATTGAGAACATAATCAAATAGAGCAAAGTCAAGTCGATATAATAGAATAGAATAAAGTACTACTCATAGTATCACGAACAATGATGAATATTACAAGAATGTAGAGGGGAATTACCAAGAACTCCGACAGATCCGGACTCCAAGCTAGGCTTGATTCCCTCTAGATCTATTCCTATGTAGCTATGCTACTAAACTATGGAGCTCTAATTGAGATGGTGGCTCATGGCTTCTACCGAATTGATGAGAGAATGAACTCTTGAATGAATTAGGGTTTCACCCGGGGGGCCGGGGGCTCGAATATATAGCCCCCTAGGATTAACCACGGCCCTCGGATCAAACCGACCTAAATGGACGATAATTATTCATCCTCAAAGGCGGTGGAGCGGGATCCACGAGACTCCACGATTGGTGGAGGTGGGGAGTCGGCCGACTCCCCTGGGTCGGCCGGCCGACCGCCACCCCCGCTGTGGGCCCCAGCTTCCGGGGTTTGCCTTCTCGGAGTCTTCTAGATTATACAATTTTACCCGTTCGGTCTTTATCTCTATGTAATCATGACATGTGGGCCTCCTTTGGTTCTCTTTCGATAACCCCCGCAGAAATAGATAATCACCAAAACTCGTGGAATTACCGTCGGTGTAACCCTATATCTGTTGGGAATATGCCCTAGAGGTAATCATAGAGATGATGATATTCCGCTTGTATCCATGATATATAAAATGTGTCCATTGAATATCCATTAAAGACAACTTGTATTTATTGGCAATTATGTGAATTGTTTGTGGAACTCTTTTACTTGTATGGTTATTCTATATTCGTCCCCTGGTCGGAGTTCATGTGAGGACACACATGAATATTAGACTAGCACATTATTAGTTGATGACTATGTTTCACAAGTCATGGACATGGAGATGTCGAACTAATAATGTGGGCACATGTATGACATGTAGGCTGGACTGACCCGACATGAGATTGTCTCTATACACATCATATACGTTATGTCCTTCGACCTGAGATTGTTGTATGTACTCGAGATGTGTATCGACTTGCTTAGGGACTGACAAACGCTACTCCGTCACTGGGTAGTTATAAAGGATGTCTTCGGGTTTGTCGAAAAGCATGCTGCGAGACATAGACAATCAAGATGGGACTTGCCCCTCTCTAATGAGAGCGATATCACTGGATCACTCAAGTGATTGGATCAACAAATGCATGGCCGTGCTTGGGTTAAGTGTTAACCCACGAGTTGAACCATATATCATGTGGCAAGGGAGTAACTTGTATATGGTCGTAGTGGTTCGTCTGATATGATCATTTGCGTACGCATAGGAGTTGTCATGCCTTGCTAGAGAGGCATCGGCCCTATGGGCGAATAGGAGTATTCGGCCCATGTCTATGTGTGCGTGAACCCATAGGGTCGCACGCTTAAGAGGCCGGAAGCCCCTAATTCGAGTTGGACTCGAATTAGACAAGGCTTAGGGTTTCTAATGCGTCTCCAATTCGGAAAGCACATGAGAGACACCTATATAAGAAGAGGGGAGGGCGTGGCCAAACACACAACCAATCCACGCCTTCGGGCAGCCACCGTCGCCCTCCACGCTCTCGCCGCTCCTCGCGGACCTAGCAGTCCGGAGCGCATCGCTTCTTCCTCGTACGTGTGTGACACCTCGGAGGTGCTGCATCTGGAGCACAAGGACGAACCGCACGAACCGCAAGTGGTGGGAGGAGTTGCTGGACGACCACGCAACTGCACGGCACTGCTGCGACGCGTTCGACTACATCGAGTCGTCTTCCGCTGCATCTGCGCGTCAAGTGGTAATCCCGTAACCTGTAACTAGTAGTAGATCCTGGGCGATGAGGTAGAAAAAGTTTTGTTTTCTGGCTAGCGTAGCACCCTCATAACCCAACAGTGGTATCGGAGCTCTATACTGCGTTGTTATAGGTTCTGGATGTCGCATATGTGATATGCATGGTTTTAGATGAGTCTCTGATCTTGGTTCATGATCTTGCCGCGTTGGTCTTGTAACGATCTACTCGTACCGGTCGGAATTCCGCCATCCGAGTTAAGTGATACATGTAAATCCAATCACGGCAAGTTAGAGATCAATCAGATTGATCGAATTGAACCCTAGGTCAAGTGCCGAGCGCATGTGATGCGCGGCGGTGGCAGATTGGATCAGCCACCGGGCGCCGGGTTGCTGAGAAAAGTTCTGTTCGTAAAACAGCCGTAACTTTTTAACCGTAACTCGGATCGAGACGATTCTTAAACGAAAGTTGTAGAGAAAAAAATTTTACATCCACCCCAAACCATCAGTTTGGCCCGAGCCAGATTTGCGAAAAACGGCTTGGAAGATAGAGTTTTTCGCAATTTACTTTTTGTAGTCGGAATCGGTTACCTCTGTTTTGCGAGGTTTTGATGACTGTATAGCCCTTATGTGTATGTGATGCATGTATGAACAATGGGCTATACCAAGTCATATCTGTGTTTATGCCGTTCTTACTATGTTCTACTTTCATATGCTATAATGTTTTTGTCTACATTCGTGCGGTATTGAAGTAGAACGATCCCTCAGTAATGTTTAAGTTTGTGCTCCCCCAAACCTTGCACTGTCGCTGTCCTGTACTATCGATGGTGGGTCTATGAAATTAGGGTGCCATCGATTTTCCTTGACTAGACAGGTTCGTATCGGATACTTACTGCAGAAGGTTTGGTTGCTTAAACAAGGTCATCCTAACGGTTAGGACCTTGGAGCATGAGAAGTTGGTAACCCAAGCATAGAGATGCTATCCAACAACAAGAGTCATATGCGATATGATTAGCAAAGAGTTGCTTACCGATCTATCATGTCTTCTAGCGGTGATGCTAAAGCTCACTAGTCGACTTGCTAGTTGTGGGTCTTGAATCACTAAGTTTCAATCGAGGGATATTGATTTTAGTGGGAGTAAATCATATTTGATATTATTTACTCTATCATGGATATTTTGTCTTAGTATTTTGCATTACTTTTGTTGTAGATTAAATAGTGTCTTCTAAGCAACCATTTACTTTGCGTTCGATTCTTGAGAAAGATAAGTTGAATGGAACAAATTTATGCGGATTGGATCCGCAATCGAGAATTGTTCTCGGGAGAAAAAGAAGGAATATCTAGACACCCCCTTACCGGATGAGAGCTGCTGAAGGTCGGTGGCCAAGTGTTGGCGGTCCAGAACAAGCCGACTTTAAGAGAAAGAAGGGTCAGGGAAGAAAAAGGGCAAGGCTAAAGATGAGATCTCTAAGCCAGCTCCGCCCGCCCCCAAAGCTGGACCACCGGGCCGATGCTAAATGCTTTCATTGTGGTAAGAATGGTCACTTGGAAGAGAAACGCAAGCCGTACTTAGCGTCCTTAGAGAAGGACGGCGGTAGTAAAGGTACTACCGCTCATACGCTTGTTGTTTATGTTACAGACATCTTCCTCGCTAACTCTTATATCAATTCTTGGGTATTTGATACCGGATCGGTTGCTCATATTTGCAATACGATGCAAGAAATGATAAGAAGTAGAAGCGTGAAGAAAGGAGAGGTTGATTTCCGCGTGGGCAACAATGCAAGAGTTCTTTGCATTGAACGTCGGGACGATGCAACTTCACCTGCCGTCAGGATTTGTCATGGAATTGAATAATTGTTATTTTGTTCCTAGTCTAAGTCGAAACATTATGTCACCTTCATGTTTGATGAAGGATGGTTATTCATTTGCGAGTAAAGACAATGGTTGTATTATCTCGAAGAATGATATGTTTGTGGCTTTTGTATCCATTGTGAATGGATTATTCATTTTAAATCTTGATGATGCACCTGTCTGTAATGTTAATGCTAAAAGGCCTCGGCTTAATGAGTTAAGTCCTACATATATGTGGCATTGTCGTTTGGGTCATATAAATGAAAATCGCATGAAGAGGCTCCATGATGATGGACTTCTAACTTCGTTTGATTTTGAATCTTACGAGACATATGAGGCTTGCCTTTTAGGCAAGATGACCAAGACGCCTTTCTCGGGTTTTCCCGAGAGAGCGTCTGACTTATTGGAACTAGTACATAGTGATGTATGTGGACCAATGAGCACGGCAAATAGAGGCGGTTTTCAATACTTCATAACTTTTACTAATGACTTTGGTAGATATGGCTATGTCTACCTAATGAAGCATAAGTCCGAAACATTTGAAAAGTTCAAAGAATTTCAGAATGAAGTAGAGAACCAACGTGGCAAGAAAATTAAGGCCTTGCGATCGATCGTGGAGGCGAATATTTGAGTCATGAGTTTAGCAATCATCTTAAGAGTTGCGGAATTGTTCCACGCTTACGCCACCCGGAACGCCACGAGAAAATGGCGTGTCGGCGCGTAATCGGACTTTGTTGGACATGGTTCGGTCTATGATGAGCCATCGGACCTACCTTTATCGTTTTGGGGATATGCTCTAGAAACAAATTAGCTTTCACATTGAATAGAGTACCATCTAAGTCCGTAGTTAAGACACCATATGAGATATGGACTGGGAAGAGTCCTAGTTTGTCTTCTCTAAAAATTTGGGGTTGTGAGGTTTATGTCAAACGGCTTATATCGAGATAAGCTAACACCCAAATCGGACAAGTGTTTTTTCGTGGGATATCCAAAGGAAACTTTAGGATATTACTTCTACAACCGCCGAGGGGCAAAGTGTTTGTTGCTCGAAACGGTGTTTTCTTAGAGAAAGAGTTTCTCAAAAGAGAGAAGAGTGGACAAAAGGTGTATCTTGAAGAAGTTCAAGATGAGCCGGTCGAGAAGGACTCTACGAGTGATGCTAATGTAGCGAAACAAGTTGAGATGCCCGTGGCCACGAAACACCTCCACAACCACGAAGATCGCAAGACTTTGCGAGTTGCGTGGGGATCTCGTTATTGTTGGACGATGACGAACCCCGCAACATACGCAGAAGCTATGATGGACTCGGATTCCGAGCAATGGCGAGTGCCATGAGATCCGAGATAGATTCCATGGGAAATAATCAAGTTTGGAACTTGGTTAACCCGCTGATGGTGTTAGACCCATCGAGTGCAAATGGATCTATAAAAAGAAGAAAGATATGGACGGAAATGTTCACGTCTATAAAGCTCGACTTGTCGCAAAGGGTTTTCGGCAAGTTCAAGGAATTGACTACGATGAGACATTCTCTCCGGTAAGCGATGCTTAAATCTATCCGGATCATTCTAGCAATAGCCGCCTATTTCGATTATGAAATTTGGCGGATGGATGTTAAAACAGCCTTTCTAAATGGATATTTGGAAGAGGACGTGTATATGATACGGCCAAGGTTTTGTTGATCCAAATAATGCTGGAAAAATATGCAAGCTTAAGAAATCTATTTATGGGTTAAAGCAAGCATCTCGGAGTTGGAACATTCGTTTTGATGAGGTTGTCAAAGGGTTTGGCTTCCGTCAGAATGAAGAAGAGCCTTGTGTTTACCAAAAGGCTAGTGGGAGCGCTGTTGTATTTCTAATCTTGTATGTGGATGACATACTATTGATTGGGAATGACATTCCTATGTTGCAATCTATAAAGACTTCACTGAATAATAGTTTTTCTATGAAGGATTTGGGAGATGCAGCATACATCTTGGGCATTAAGATCTATAGAGATAGGTCGAAAAGGCTAATAGGATTATGCCAAGATACATATATTGACAAGGTGTTGAAACGGTTCAACATGGAGCAATCCAAGAAAGGGTTCTTGCCTATGTCACATGGTATGCGCTTTAGCGACAAGCAATGTCCTTCATCAGATGAAGAGCGCAAACGCATGAGTAAGGTCCCATATGCTCTAAGTGTTGCGAGCAGGTACCAAGGCAATCCTGGTGAGAGTCACTGGACGCTGGTTAAAAACATCCTTAAGTACTTGAGAAGAACTAAGGATGAGTTCCTGATCTATGGAGGTGAGGAAGAGCTCGTTGTAAATGGTTACACCGATGCTAGCTTCCAAACTGATGTAGATGATTCACAATCTCAATCAGGTTTCGTGTTCACGGTAAACGGTGGTGCAGTAAGCTGGAAAAGTTCCAAGCAGGAGACAGTGTCCGATTCTACAACGAAGCCGAGTACATTGCGGCTTCGGAAGCTGCAAAGGAAGGTGTTTGGATGAGGCGTTCCCTCATTGATCTTGGTGTGTTTCCTAATGTGGCTAGCCCATTGAATCTACATTGTGATAATAATGGGGCGATAGCGCGGGCTAAGGAGCCAAGGAATCACCGGAAGAACAAACATGTACAAATGCGGAAATTTCACCTCATTCGACGCTTCATCGGTGAAGGTGAAATTAAAATGTGCAAAATACATACGGATTTAAATGTAGCAGATCCGTTGACAAAGGCTCTTCCACGGCCTAAGCATGAGGCGCACATGAGGTCTAATGGGGATTAGACATATTAGAGATTAACTCTAGTGCAAGTGGGAGACCGTTGGGAATATGCCCTAGAGGTAATCATAGAGATGATGATATTCCGCTTGTATCCATGATATATAAAATGTGTCCATTGAATATCCATTAAAGACAACTTGTATTGATTGGCAATTATGTGAATTGTTTGTGGAACTCTTTTACTTGTATGGTTATTCTATATTCGTCCCGGTCGGAGTTCATGTGAGGACACACATGAATATTAGACTAGCACATTATTAGTTGATGACTATGTTTCACAAGTCATGGACATGGAGATGTCGAACTAATAATGTGGGCACATGTATGACATGTAGGCCGGATCGACCCGACATGAGATTGTCTCTATACACATCATATACGTTATGTCCTTCGACCTGAGATTGTTGTATGTACTCGAGATGTGTATCGACTTGCTTAGGGACCGACAAAACGCTACTCCGTCACCGGGTAGTTATAAAGGATGTCTTCGGGTTTGTCGAAAAGCATGCTGCGAGACATAGACAATCAAGATGGGACTTGCCCCTCTCTAATGAGAGCGATATCACTGGATCACTCAAGTGATTGGATCAACAAATGCATGGCCGTGCTTGGGTTAAGTGTTAACCCACGAGTTGAACCATATATCATGTGGCAAGGGAGTAACTTGTATATGGTCGTAGTGGTTCGTCTGATATGATCATTTGCGTACGCATAGGAGTTGTCATGCCTTGCTAGAGGCCGCTGTCAGCTATTGGGCGAATAGGAGTATTCGGCCCATGTCTATGTGTGCGTGAACCCATAGGGTCGCACGCTTAAGAGGCTGGAAGCCTAATTCGAGTTGGACTCGAATTAGACAAGGCTTAGGGTTTCTAATGCGTCTCCAATTCGGAAAGCACATGAGAGACACCTATATAAGAAGAGGGGAGGGGCGTGGCCAAACACACAACCAATCCACGCCTTCAGGCAGCCACCGTCGCCCTCCACGCTCTCGCCTTCGCTCCTCGCGACCTAGCACCGGAGGCGCATCGCTTCTTCCTCGTACGTGTGTGACACCTCGGAGGTGCTGCATCCGGAGCACAAGGACGAACCGCACGAACCGCAAGTGGTGGGAGGAGTTGCCGGACGACCACGCAACTGCACGGCACCGCTGCGACGCGTTCGACTACATCGAGTCGTCTTCCGCCGCATCTCGCGCGTCAAGTGGTAATCCCGTAACCGTAACTAGTAGTAGATCCGGGCGATGAGGTAGAAAAAATTTTGTTTTCTCGGCTAGCGTAGCACCCTCATAACCCAACAATATCTAACAGGTGAACTCATATTAGTCCTTTCTCTTGCTGCGTTGATTGTATAAAATTGATACTTAAGAACCGTCAACAAACTCCCCCAAGCTTACCTTTTGCTCATCCCTGAGCAAAGATAGACTCAGTGATGGATCAGGAGTTGCTACAATGCTTTCACTCCTCACAAGTACACATGCGTTCAAACAAGAACTCTCCTCCGGATTAGAGTGAACTATCCTGACTCAAAACTCACTCATATTACCTTTCACCATGGGGCTTGTAACCGTCACTTGGGTCTTGAGTAGTTGAAAGATAGAACGGTCAAGTCAAGCGCCATGTTTCTCGCTCTTTGATCAACTATTATCCCGGAGTTTTTGCAAAGTTTTGAAATAAAACTCAGAGTTCCTTGTATGAACCTTTCAAGTCTCTAATTTGTGGTATTTCTGGATCCTCTCTAAGGCATGAGTAGTGTATGCCTTCTCTTCTCTCAAGAATATGTGGTATTTATGGAACTAAGGCATAGTGGAAAGTGCCTTCTCTCTCTCACCCTACTTTCTAATAGGCTTATGTGGAGCTCATAGGTGGGAAGACACTCAAACTCACTTGCATATATTGCATAGTTAAGACATGGATCCAATAGGAACTAAAATAATAAAGTCATATGTGTATGTGAATGAGGAAATGGAATGGATGAAAAGATGATAGGATGATGGTGATAAGGAAATGATTATGAGGGGTACTCAACTGGTGAACATCTACTTCTACACTTGCTCCTTTGGGGATAACATGACTCCCTTTATTCGGAAACCTTGAAACTTCTTGAATGGAAGGACTTGGCTACTCCTTTCTTTTTCTTTCTTTCTTTTTTTTTTTTTAGAGCAACCAATCCTCTGAAAACGAAACTTTAGCACAGGGAGTGTATAACTTGAAATGATAATGACTGGAGCTTTTTATGTAGGCAATGAAACGGCAATGATTATTTCTAGATGTTCACTCCCAGGATAGGAGTGGAACCTTTTCTGGATGATGTGAAATGAATGGCGTATGTATATGTGGATGGATGAATGGATGGATGCGTACTCCCAGGGTAGGAGCAGCATAAGTGCGTATCTCTAGGGTAGAGTCAGCACAATATGTGGGGAATGCGTACTCCTAGGATAGGAGTAGCATAAGTGCGTATCTCCAGGGTAGAGATAGCACAATATGTGGTGGATATGGATCTATATGTGGGTGGTACTTGAGGAACAAGTAGCACGGAATGAATGTAGTATTTATAAAATGGGTGCATGCTTCGAGGACAGTAGCATAGATCAACGGATGGAGAGCACATAGTATTGACTTTAACCGCATGACTGATTCCTTATGGGTCCACAAAGATAACCACACTCAATGCCTATAAAGTCTACACTCAAATCTACAATATGATCTATATAAACATGGGTCTTTCCTAATCTAGTAAGCATGAATATATGGTTTGTGGTAGGAATTTGAACTCTCATCATAAAGGAACTCATCATGCGGGAATTTAATATTTTCAAAGATAAATTCTCCGAACTCTAGTATCTCTAGGAACAAGATAGATAGCAGCTCAAAACCTTCCCATATCATACCCGTCAACCACCTAGACTTAGATCAAGTGTTCGCTACCCACAAGTTTCGGGTTGAGCAAATCTCAAATCTAAACAATTGTGTCCAAAACTCGGGAGAGTGCAAGGTTGAAAACTAGGTACTTGAAAGGAATTACTAATGAGCAACTATTCATCATCTTCATGTAGAGTTTATTCTAGGGGATAACTTTTAAAGGCAGTTGCAAGAGCTCTCCAAAAGTAGAAAAGATAAATAAGGAAATCTTTTACTGGGTTTCTATGGTTATGCATCTTTTTTAGTTGTTTTAACAAAGCATACTTTAATAAAGCATAATTAGATAAGTTGGAGACACTTAGCTTGGTACACGGGGATGCTCTCCCCAAAATTTGGATGTTGACATAGTCTGGCGATGTTGCCGACAGTAATCAAGACGTTCTAGTCCTCTAGGAGTGTTGTAGATAGTTGTTTGGAGACTGACATTCAATTGTCGCGGGCAAGCACTCCAACGAGGGACCTGGATGTCCTTACGCTTGTTAGCTCTTCTTGATCCTTGATGTTCTATGAAGCTCAAAATAGACAACAAAGCTTGTGGAACTAATTAAGCATTAGTGATAAAACCTCTAGGCCTTGGTTGTCTAGAACTTTCTTAACTTAGACTTGTTCTAACGGGATCACAAGAAATATTTTTATCTTTTATTATTTAAGGAATGCGAGACGGGGGGAATAAATATCTTTGAGAAATTATTTTTGTGCCACCACGGTGAATGGTTATCCACATGGGGCTTAAAGTTTTTCGGATGCAAATGCACAACATTTTTATTTTCTTTTCTAATGCGGAGATGGTAAAGATGCAACTAAGGTGCAAGTAGGAAAACAAGGATGCTAAGGTAAAAATGCAATCTTTGGAAAAGTGATGCTTTGATAAATACCAAGTTACCTCTTGGCGCGGCGTTCGGTGGTTAAGTCCTCCGAACAGGACTTATCATGTTTGTTCATTTTTCAAGGGCGCATTGGTGGCGCCTCGATGATGTCGCCTCTTGTGTAGGAATAGTTTCGATTTTTCTTTTACCTTCCACACCTTCTTTGTTGGAGAGGATGACCTTGAGGAGGAAGCTACCTTCCACACCTTCTTTGTTGGAGAGGGTGATCTTGAGGAGGAAGCTTCTTGGACCACTTGTTTCTCTTCTGATGACAGCACCTTCTCAGGTTCTTCTACAATGTTCTTCTCTTCTGGGTACCGATCTTCATATCTGAATACTTCTCCCTCATAGTTGGCCCATCCATCTCGTAGTGATGTTCTTCTTGTTCGCGGCCAGTACGCTGCCTTCTCCTTGTTCTTTCTTCTTGGGCTCTTCGGTGATTATATAATTATTGTTGAAGTAGCGGCGTACCTTCTTAGTGGGAAAGTGGAAATGAATCTCTCCCGTCCCAATATAGATGATAGCTCGTGGTGTTCGGGAATGGTCTTCCTAGGATGATTGGAGGATCGTAGTCATCTCCCATGTCAATGACTAGGAAGTCTGTAGGGACATAATGGTCATCTATCTGGATGAGGACATCCTTCACTTCTCCTTCGACGACGCGGAATGTCCGGTCCGCCATCCGCATTTGTGCATAGGTAGGCTCCAAAGGCATAGTGCCATATAGATACTCATAAGTTACCGTGGCCATAATGTTGACGCCCGATCCGGTGTCACGATGCTTTATTGAAAGAGCTTGTTGATGGAGCATTGAATGGTTGGGACACCTGGTCATCCTTCTTGATCGATCGACGTGGGGACTGAGTAAGTGGTCATGCTCCTTGTGGACTGCGTGACCATCCTTCTGTCTCCATCTTCTTGGTCTTCTTATTCTTGTTCTTGCTCTTCTTAGGCGGACTCTTCTTCTCCTCACTTGTTCTGGCGATGAGGGTGTCTTTGAAAGCTGCAAGACTCTGTTCTTGAAGGAGAAGATTTCTCTCTTGCCCTTGATGTTGAAGATGATCTTGGCGGTGTTGGCATACATGATGGCTCCGGCGGTGTTCAAGAACGGTCATCCCAGAATGATAGGAGACCTTTCATCACTGCATGTATCCACTACCACGAAGTCTGCAGGAACATACGAGTTGCCCACTCGTACACATATGTCTTCAAGCAATCCCAAAGGAACACGGAGTGACTGATCTGCAAGCTGTAAGCACATGGTTGTGTATGCTAGGGGGCATCTGAATAGCTTCTCGTATATCACTCTTGGCAGGATGTTGATGCTTGCACCGAAGTCACGGTTGCCTCATTAAAGTTAGTACTTCCAATGGAGATCGGAATGACTGGTCTCCCTGGATCGCCCTTCTTGATTGGCGAGTTGAGTCTATCCATGACCCCTTCGATGGATCACTCCGGCTATCTTCTACATTGAATATATCAACAAGATTTGCGAGTCTCGAGCTCTTCGGGTTGTCCCGCCGGTTTACCTTGGCCGGTGGAGGGAGCAAGGTTAACAAGCTCATTTGTACTGTGACTCAAGTATCTTGTTGAAGCTGAAGCCGACTCTTGATGGCATTGGAAAAGCCATCCATTACTCTTGCTGAGTGTCTCTAGGACCTTGTCATTTGATGTCGGCTTCTTGGACAGATTGTCCATCATCTTGCCTTGATTCAAGCACTAACTCTCTCAAAGACGAGGCCGGTTGTAATTATTGTAGGAGGAGTTGTTACCTTGATAGTTGCACGAATAATTGCACGAGTAGTTAGGCCTCGGCTGCCGATTCCAACCTTGATTCTGCGAGGACGGTAGTAATTATTATTGTTGTTGTTATTGAGGTAGTTCACGTCCTCCTTCAGCTACGGGCGGTTAGCACCCGTGTGCCCGGTCTCTCCACACTCTTCACATGTCATGCGAGCATCATGTATATGCATGACTTCTTTCTTCTGCGGGGCTCTCTCATCGAGCCTCTTCATTAGCAAATCCATTTTGGCGGAGCCGGCATGTCTACCTCTTTCGGTGATGCATTCCTCCACCTCTCTTGCGGGTGCTGCGTCCTTTCTTCACTCCAACCTTGGTTGGATGCCATCTTCTCCACAAGAGCCGTGGCTTGAGGAATAGTGAGTGATAAGAATGCACCTCCAGCAGCGGCATCCATCGTCTCACGTGTCTTGTTCTTGCTGAGCCCATGGTAGAATGTCTCGCATGAGCAGCCAATTCTCCATGCCATGATGAGGACACTCGAGGATGTAATCTTGAAAGCGCTCCCAAGCTTCTCGGGACGGTCTCATCATGGTGTTCTTTGAAAGCTTGATATCTTCCCACGAAGAGCATTTGTTTTGCCCATGGGGAAGAACTTCGCCAAGAAATTGGTGGAACATAGTGCCCACGTAGGATTCTTCTCCTTATTGGCGTAGAACCTTTGCTTCGCTCTCCCCAAGAGTGAGAATGGGAAGAGGCGAAGTAGTATAGCATCTCTGGGACATCCTTGATAGTGAATGTGCTACAAATCTCCAGGAAGTGTTGGAGATGAGCACTAGCATCTTCATGGGCCTTCCCACGAACCGGCTTGCTTGCACCATGTTGATTAGCGCAGGCTTGAGCTCAAAAGCTCCTTCGATGTCCGCAGCTGGTCCAGTACGAATGTTGTCTGTAGTTGGAGCTGAGAACTCGCGGAGTGACTTGTGCGCCATGGCTTCAAACTGGTGTCAAGTCTCGAACGAAAGGTCGACTTTTCGCTTCCGACAAGCTTCCAAGTTGAGTTGATGATGATGATGATTGATTGGTCTTCTTCAACTCCGCTTCGGCCTTCCCGAATAAAGCTTCGGATCGTCAATATAATTATCGGGAAGAATTGTCTTTTTCATACATTACCACCGCATAAGATATAAAAATAGACGAAAAAACAAGGGTAAGGCTGTATGAGTAGAGAATGGTGACAGTGCTCAATCTCATTATGTAGTGCAATGCTTTGCTCATTATCCATTGGCTTTCAACCTTCCCCGACAACGGCGCCAAAAATGCTTGTTGACATTTCTAACGCCACTCGGTGTTAGGTTGTCATCCCCAACATGGCGCCAAAAATCTTTGGTACTAAATAATGCAAGCTGCTACTAGAAATAAATATGGGATCCGCAGCGCACGAGATAATACCGATGTAGCATTTTAACCGGAGTAATCCAGGTATCGTTATTTATATTTTTACCACTTGGGAAGGGAATGCACTGGATAATGAGTGATGAGCAATGCACATGCTGTAATGGAGAGCTTAACCTTGTACGTATCGATCATCTCATACGGGTAAGTGTCACATAAAATATAGGAATGAATGATAAATGACATAAGATAAATGAGAGCATTTAGCCACATAAAATAATAGTAATAAGCCATCTCAACTTAACACTCTAAGCTTATAACACTAGTATGGACTAGGACGATCTAGGGTATAATCCTATGTTATTCTAACTACAAAGTCAAAGCATACAATGATTAGTGCAAGAACATCTAGCAATCATGGCGGGAAAAGGTTACATCTGTGCATAGTGATATTACCAGAGAAGACAAGAGACATAGCAATGACTTCAATGTAATAGGTTGTTCTACTAAGACCTACCAACGGGGGATGGAATACAAAGGACTCAACGGAACTGTCACTTCCGCGATCTACCACACGACCCGGCCAATAGGGTGCAATCGCAGATAAATACAATCTAGGCACCACGCCTACACAATATTCACCACTCACCCATCGATCTAATGAGCAAGCGCTATACGATCCTATGCATAAACATAATTCTAGTCCAACTATGCTAAACATATAATCAAAGTAAACTAAGAACAATATAATTGAGAACATAATCAAATAGAGCAAAGTCAAGTCTGATATAATAGAATAGAATAAAGTACTACTCATAGTCACGAACAATGATGAATATTACAAGAATGTAGAGGGGAATTACCAAGAACTCCGACAGATCCGGACTCCAAGCTAGGCTTGATTCCCTCTAGATCTATTCCTATGTAGCTATGCTACTAAACTATGGAGCTCTAATTGAGATGGTGGCTCTGGCTTCTCTGAATTCGATGAGAGAATGAACTCTTGAATGAATTAGGGTTTCACCCGGGGCCGGGGCTCGAATATATAGCCCCCTAGGATTAACCACAGCCCTCGGATCAAACCGACCTAAATGGACGATAATTATTCATCCTCAAAGGCGGTGGAGGCAGGATCCACGAGACTCCACCTGATTGGTGGAGGTGGGGAGTCGGCCGGCTCCCCCGGGTCGGCCGACTGGCCACCCTGCCAGGTGGGCCCCAGGCTTCCCGGGGTTTGCCTTCTGGGGTCTTCTAGATTATACAATTTTACCCGTTCGGTCTTTATCTCTATGTAATCATGACATGTGGGCCTCCTTTGGTTCTCTTTCTGATAACCCCCTGCAGAAATAGACAATCACCAAAACTCGTGGAATTCTGTTAGTGTAACCCCTATATCTAACAGGTGAACTCATATTAGTCCTTTCTCTTGCTGCGTTGATGGTATAAAATTGATACTTAAGGACCGTCAACAATGTACCAACATCAAAGTCATTCCGCACCACCAGATCACGAAGAGGAGAAGAAGGATCAGTGGCAGCAAGAGCTTCTTCATCTTGGGCCACGATGACAGCAGGAGCACTCCGACCATCCACAGACTGACCTGAGAAGTTATCCTGTGCAAGGTCTCCTGAATGACCAATCTGGTCAGCCGTTGACATAGGCTGCTCCACGACACGACTAGCTCCCTGCAACAAAGGGAGAGCGCTATCCTGACCACTTTCAGAGCGCAATTTTTTGCGCCGAGCAAACTCAGCAAGAGTCAGCTCGTCTCCACAATCGGAATCAGAATCTGACGATTCTGCAATCTGATGACGCCGACGTTTCTGGCCGCCAGAAGCACAAGGTTGTAATGATAAAGCTCCACCGGTCAAGATGCCAGATCGTTTCTTCTTCTCATAAACAACCTTCCGTTTCCCAGCTGCCTTCGACTGATCAACATCAGGATCAACAGTATCATCAGCCACCGTCATCCTGTCAATACCTCGATCAAAACCCGTACGCTGGTACTGCAGAGCTTCTCCAGCAGGCAAAATATCAAGAGGTACTCGGGACACGTATATATGACGGCCCTATAAACACATGAAGATCAGTCCAACGGCAAGAATACCAAAAACGTCCAAATACGAAGAAACAAATAAGTAAGCGAAACATACGGTGGAGGCGGCATCCTCCAATCATAAGGCTTAATGGTAGGACGAGGGATATGAGTATCCTCCCCACGTTTGAACATCTTCAAGTCTCGATTAATGTCATCAAGTGAAATTTCCTCCGGAGATTCACGAGAAGGGTCGTCTTTTAGACGATATTCCCACAAAAAATTAAATCTCTCCTTCGGAGGCTGAATACGGCGAGAGATATAAGCAACAGAATCAAATCCATTCGGACCCTTGAAGTTCATCATGGCAATTATCTCATTCACCTCAATCATCTCGATAGCATTTGGTCTATCCGACCAAAAATGATTGGGTTCGGGAATATGTGTAATATCACAAGGAACAGGTCTCCCCCTTTGCTCATTGTCATTTACATAAAACCACTTCTTGAACCCAGTCCTTCACATTATCGGATGGGTGAAAGATAGCCGGGAGCGCATTCCATCACGAAGAGAAATATAGCATGCCCCAGCCTAATCGGACTACCACCCAAGTTTCCCTCTTCTTCGAGTTCATAAAAATAACGGAAGACATTGAAGTTTGGGGGAATTGCAAGATACATCTCGCAATAAGCAACAAAGAGCGCAATTGTCATAATTGAGTTCGGGTGGAGGTTACGGGCGATATCTTCCAAAGGATACAAAGCTCCACCAAGAAAGTATGGATTGGGATACCTAATCCCCGATAAAATAATCCTCGAATACAACTATCTCGCCATCATAAGGGGGGAATGCCTCACCTCGAGGTGGCACACGCCATACTCCAAAGGATGCCTGGCGGATCATGCCACCATCTGCCAAAGCATTCACCGACGCCGCCGTCGATTGAGTGGGCGGCCAAATCTCGCTTCATCTCGCTTCTCATACTCTTTCTCGCTCTTTTTTCTCATTCCTTTTCCCTGTTGCGAGATTACGCCTCTTCGCCATGACCCTCGAAACAACGGATGCGGTTACTTGAGCTAACCCTAGGCACGGAGTTTGGGCGGCGTAATGAACGATTGCAAGAGCTATAGGCAAAATGCAAGCAAACCAAATGACGGCGGCACCAAGAGTTTTTAACCACACTAGGGTTTTTTCCTTAATGGGCCGAAAAACCTGGGCCGCTTCAAGCTAAAAGGCCTTTTTGGTCGCTTTTCTCTCCCCATTTAAATTTACAAAACATTTCCCATTA